>JAJOOE010012993.1:0-48091 GCA_036250405.1 Solanum raphanifolium | reverse complement strand
TAATACGTAGTGGTAAAATCATTTTTCTATACCAACAAATCCTGTTAACTTAATTGGTACATTATACATGTAATCTAGATATAATAAATTAAACCTCTATAATTCAAGAGTAAAAAGCTTCACAAAATAAGTAACTACAAATAACACTAATGTTTCGAATTTAGACTGATCCAACTAACAAAAATAAGTAACTACAATAACACTAAAAAAATATATCTCAATTTAAAAATAAATAAATCAATTTAACCCCATGGGGATAGAATTGACCTTGTAATTGTTATATTGAAGTAGTTGCTAATTTCCTATAAAATAGATTTAAGAAAAATGTGATTTAAATTTTCAGTGATATCTTTAATTTTGAGTTTGTAATGTTTTATTTTTCAATTTACAAATGAAAATACTTTGAATTATGAATTTTTAAAAGGAAAAAGAAGTATTTCTTTTTTGGATTTTTTTTTTATAAATTAAAATACTTTGAATTATAAAATTTTTAAAAGGAAAAAGAAGTATTCAAATGAAAATAAATATGAGTAGGAAAGTATGTCACAAATTTAGGCTTGTTTTATTTTTAAAAATTTAAATATTACTTTCAGTTATTGTTTGGAATTATTTTAATATTCAATTCAATATTGATCTAAAATATATCAATTTTGTTGATAATTATTTTTATATTTTGTGCAATATCAATTAAATATTTTATATGGATAAATAAAATTTGAATTTGAATTTTATATGATTGTTATTCAATATTTTAATATTTTGTTCTATTCCTTTCCTTTAATACAATACAGTCAGTTTTTCTAGTAAAATTTTCATTTATTTTAAACTACCATTAGATTGTAGGAAATTTTTTATCATTTAAATCTACTATCAATATTTTGTATATTTTTTAAAAAATAATTGTATTTACACAAATTGTAAATTGACCTAATTAATAAAAATAACTAACTGAATAACATTAAAAATATATCTTATTTTAAAGACAAATAAATCAATTTACCCCTTTCGGGAGATAAAACTAACCTTGCAATTGTTATAAAAAAGTAATTTCTATTTTGATATAAAATAGAGTTTTAAAACGTGTGATTTAATTTTTTAGTCGTATCGTACGTTAATTTTGAGTTTGCAATGTTTTATTTTCATTTGTTAAATTTCGTTTTTTGAATTTTCAATTTACAAAATAAAATATTTGGACTTTATGAAATTTTTAAAAGAAAAAAGAAGTATCAAATGAAAATAACTGTAAGTAGAAAAGTATGGCACAAATTTCAGTTATTCCGATTTCCATATTTTTCCAGATTCTTGTAAATTCTTTTTCTTATTTTCTATTTTGGAAGTTTTTAACATTGTTTGTACGCAGAGTTTATATTTATATAAATATAATAAATTTATTTTTTAGTTTAAATAGTGGATATAACAATTTGATAAATTTCTAAAATAAAAAGAAAGTAGAGAAGTCCTAAACATACATTGATTTATGGTTCCAGGTTTTTAGGACTCCAACATGGAACGCTAATGTGTGGTTAGAAATATTTTGATATTAATTTTACAAAAATAGGTCTTGTATTTAAAAATTCATTTATTTTAAGAATAGTTTTGAGTCATTGTAAAGTATTCGCATTTTTCGTAAATATAATAAAACAACATCACATAATTGAAATAGGATGAATATGTTTTTTGTTGTGGACTTGTGGGATTTCAATGGTATGTTATTATTGTTGTTAATAGATTTAGATTTTTACCTCTTTTCAGATTGAGATGGTAATTGTTATAGAGTGAAATTGACAGTTAACCATTGATATATATGAGATTGGGACAAATCCATGAAGGCCCTCGACTAATGAGTAATGCCATCACTTCTCTACCTTAATTCATAGTAAAAGCATGCAATATCATCCAGAGGCTCCTAACATAGTGTTTTCTCTTATCTTGCTTGGTAGATGAAACTCTACAAAAAATTATCACTTTCTTTCATAGTTATTTTCCCTGCAAAAAAACAGAGAAAGAGAACAAAGCCATATTTCTATGTAATATACACATATTGTATATATTTCAAAATTCAAATCAATTCATGTTATTATATCATGGATCTAAGAAGTAGAGTAGTATCTATATCAGCCGGCAACATACCCGCAATAAAACAAAAGCTAAACATAATCTTGCTCTCTGAAGACGAACGACGGTTGACCAGTACGGACCGTCAGTCGATTGATAGGGGTCTTTTGGTCTTTTTCTTATGCGTTGGACTCCTAAACTACGTCGTTTAACCCCTAAACTACATAGTTTAGGTTGGTTTTAGCCTAGAAACATAACTAGAACTTACCTAAGTCAGATCATTCATCAGAACTTAGAAAAATTAGAGCGTTAGAAGAGAAAGAGGTCAAGAACCCTAGTTCAAGAACGCAACAATGTTCCATCAGTTCTAGCCCCGAAATCGAAAGATTTCTCCATGAAATTCGTCGCCAGGTATGTGGGATTTTACTAGTGGGTTCCTTTCACCTATTAGGTCCCTAGATGTCAGTCAGAATCTTGATTCCCTTAATATTATCTAGACCTAGGGTTTCTTGAATGTTAGAAATTGTTGGGTTTTAGCTGTTAGAATGATCCAAATCATATTATCATGTTGTAGTATTGTTTTTGCCCAGATTCATGCATAAACTCAGAACCCTGGCTATGCAGTTCTCTTAGTTCATGAATTACACATGCTAGGTCAGTAAATTCAGTTATATATTAACATGCCTCAGTTTTCGAATGCATTATTATCAGTATATTAATGTTGCATTCTCAGTTTGCATGTTAGTATTTTGAGCTATCCAGTATTACATAACTTCAGTCATAATTTGTTAATTACTTAATCAATTGGGAGAGGCTTAATACCGAGTGGACTAGGGTCAGTCACCCCCTAGTCCCAGAACTACCTGCCCCGTAGGTTGTAAGTCCTCTCTGTGGGCATCATTTTAGTTATCACGCCAGCATGCCTCTATACCTATGGCAGGGTATATTGGGTCCTCTCGATAGGGCATATACATCGGATTCCACATTTAACTCATGTGGTTTTATGTCAGTTATTAGTAGCTCCCCACAGTTCAGTCAGATTCTATTGCATTGACCATATTATCAGATTAGTTCAAATTTCAGTTCAACACGTTATAAACTTGGTCATTGCATTCAGTTTAGTCATGTCTAGTATTTTCTAAATCCTTATCATATTCAGATTATGTCATTGCCTTATTGCTTGTTTAGTTATGTTATTATTCAGTTTTATTCTATCCTACATGCTTAGTACCTTTCAAGTAATGATGCATACTCTGCACTACATCTTCTTGTGATGTAGGTTTAGGTCCTCAGCATTCAGATCACGTATAGATTGGTTCCCAATCTTCAATTCAGCAGCATCAGTGGTGAGTCCTTATTCTTCGAGGACTAGTGACATGATTATATTTCCTGCTTTTTAGTTTTAGTTTCAGTTTTTGCTAGATCTAGCTGGGGCATGTCCCAGCATTTCTAGTCAGTAGAGGCTTTATTTCAGACGTAGTTAGTTTCAGCTTTAGTCTTAGAGTTTGACTCTTCATTTGTATTCAAACTCTCAGTTTTCATATATTCAGATTTAGTATATGGTATTCACCATCATTTTAGATTATTCATATGATTTAGCTTCCGCACAGTATTTCTTTACTTCAGTTTATTTAGTATGCTTATGATATGCCAGTAGGGTTAGCTTGGGGTCACTCGTGATCCTAGGTCCCGTGTCCGCGGCCTGGGGTAGCTTTGGGGCATGACAAACTTGGTATCAGAGCATTAGGTTTAAGTGTTCTAGGATGTCTGAAAAGCCTCATTAAGTAGAGTCCTTTTCATGGGTGTGAAGTGCACCACATCTAATGAGAAAGAGGCTGCAATGTGTTTTAGGAAAAACTTCAATTTCATTGTTACTCTTATCGTGCTTAAGGTATAATCAAATTCCTCGTGCTAATCCTTCGTTATGCGCTTTCAGATCATGCCTCCTCGTAGAGCTTATGCAAGGAATACGAATGCCACGAATGCAAACGCAACTCCTCAAGTCCAAAATCAGGAAGTTTCGAATGCTGAATTTTGGAACGCTATCCAGTTGTTGGCTCAGAGTATGACCAACCAGAACGACCAGCAGGTTCTAGTTTCGGAAAATGCTAATGTTGGGTCAGCTGCTGCTAGAGTTCGGGATTTTGTTAGGATGAATCCGTCAGAGTTCTTAGGATCGCAGATTGGTGAGGATCCCCAAAACTTCATTGATGATGTCAAGAAGATATTTGGAGTGATGCAGACAACTGGGAATGATCGGGTTGTGTTGTCATCTTACTAGCTTAAGGATGTAGCTCATATCTAGTATACTCAGTGGAAAGAGAACAGGGGTACATATGCAACTCCTATTACTTGGGAGTGCTTTAGTGAGACCTTTCTGGAGAGGTTCTTCCCAAGAGTGTTGTGTTAAGGGAGGCAAAAGCTCAGGAGTTTATGAATCTGAGGCAGGGTTCTATGACAGTCCAAGAGTATAGACTCAAGTTCACCCAACACTCTAGGTATTCTCCTCATATGGTTGCTAATTTCAGGGCTCAAATGAACAAGTTCATGTATGGGTTATCTGATCTAGTGAAAACAGAGTGTAGGAATGCTATGTTGCTTGAAGATATGAACATCTCTAGGCTCATGACTCATGCTCAGCAGGTTGAGGGTAATAAGCTTAGGGAACATGATAAGGAGAATAGGAAGGCCAGAATGCCTATTCTCAACAGAAATCGGGTGGTGGAAATCACTCTCAGTTCCAGCAAAAGTCTTTAGCTCCAGCACCTTCATCAGGTAGTGTTCCATCCTCCAAGTTCTGAAATTATCAGAAAGGTAGGGCATCAGGCTCTAAGTCTTAGAGGAGTGTTTCAGGCACCAGAACCTACCCAACTTGTCCAAAGTGTGGTAAAAACCATCCGGGCGAGTGTCTTGCAGGAAAAGAATGATGCTTTGGGTGTGGTCAGTCTGGTCACAGGTTGAAGGATTGTCCTTCTAAACAAGGTCAAGGAGGTAACAATGGTAGAGCTCAGTCCATAACTTAAGCAGTACCAGCAGGTCTCCCGACTCAGCAGGGTAACTCATCTGGTACAGGTGGCGGTCAATGCAAAAATAGGTTGTATGCTTTCCAGGCTCGCCAGGATTAGGACGACTCTCCTGATGTAGTCACTGGTACGTTACGAGTCTTTGATATTGATGTTTATGCATTGTTAGATCCAGGGGATACTCTTTCTTTTGTAACTCCTTATATAGCAGTCTAACTCGATATTAGTCCAGAAACTCTCTCAGAACCCTTCTCAGTCTCTACTCTAGTCAGTGATCTAGTCATAGCTAGATGGGTATACAAAAATTGCCATGTCACAGTCTCCCATAAAGTCACCTCAGCAGATCTTGTAGAGTTAGAAATGATAGACTTAGATATCATTCTAGGCATGGATTGGTTACATTCCTATTATGATTCAGTTGATTGTAGAACTAGGATTGTTCATTTTCAGTTTCCCGACGAACCAATCTTAGAACTGAAGGGTAGTAGCTTAGCGCCTATGGATCGATTCATTTCTTACCTTAAGGCCAGAAAGATGATTTCTAAGGGGTATCTCTATCATCTAGTTCGGATTAAGGATTCAAGCTCTGAGACCCCAACTCTTGAGTCAGTTCCTGTAGTTAATAAGTTCCCAGAAGTGTTCCCAGAAGATCTTCCCGGAGTTCCTCCCGAAAGGGAAATCAACTTTGGAATTGATCTCCTTCCAGACACCCAGCCTATTTCTAATCCTCCTTATGGAATGGCTCCAGCTAAGCTTAAAGAATTGAAGTAGATGTTGAAAGACCTTCTAGATAAGGGCTTCATCAGACCTAGTATTTCCCCATGAGGTGTACCAGTGTTGTTCGGAAGAAGAAAGATGGCCCTCTCAGAATGTGCATCGATTATAGGCAATTGAACAAGGTCACAATCAAGAATAAGTACCCTATCCCCAGGATTGATGACTTGTTTGACCAACTTCAGGGTGCTAGTCATTTCTCAAAGATAGACCTCAGATTCAGTTATCATAAACTCAGAGTCAGAGATAGTGACATTCCGAAGACAACCTTCAGAACTCGGTATGGCCATTATGAATTTGTAGTTATGTCATTTGGACTAACCAATGCTCTTGCAGCTTTCATGGATTTGATGAACAAGGTGTTCAAGCAGTATTAGGACTTGTTTGTTATCATCTTTATTGATGATATCCTCATTTACTCTAGGAATGAGAAAGAACATACGAGTCATTTGAGGGTTGTTCTTCAAACTCTCAAAGATCGCCAGTTATTCGCTAAGTTCAACAAATGTGAGTTTTGGTTGAAATCTGTCGCTTTCCTTGGGCATATAGTAGTATCTAGTGAAGGAATTCGAGTGATTCTCAGAAAATACAAGCAGTGAAACAATGGCCCTGACCTACCTCTCCTACAGATATCAGAAGTTTCTTGGGTCTAGCGGCTTATTACAGAAGGTTCGTGGAAGGATTTTCATCCATAGCCTCTCCATTGACTAAGTTGACTCAGAAAAATGTTAAGTTTCAGTGGTCAGATGATTGTAAGAAAAGCTTCGAAGAATTGAAAACTAGGTTGACTACAACTCGTATTTTGACTCTACCAGATGGTTTAAACGGTTATGTTATCTATTGTGATGCATCCAGAGTCGACCTAGGTTGTGTGTTAATGCAGCGAGGTAAGGTTATAGAATATGCTTCTAGATAGCTTAAGCTGCATGAGAAAAACTCATGACCTCGAGCTAGCAACAGTGGTGTTTGCACTTAAGTTTTAGAGACATTACTTGTATGGTGTTCACGTAGATGTGTTCACAGACCATAAGAGCCTTCAATATGTGTTCACCCAGAAAGAGTTGAATCTTCGGCAGAGGAGATGGCTTGAGTTCCTCAAGGATTATGATATGAGTGTGCATTACCATCCTAGTAAGGCCAATGAAGTAGTAGATGCTCTTAGCATACTATCGATGGGTAGTGTGGCACATGTTGAGGAGGAAAGGAAGGAACTAGCGAAAGATGTTCACATGCTTGCTCTCTTAGGAGTTCGTCTTATGAGAATATCAGATGGTGGTGTAACAGTTCAAAATGGGTAAGAATCTTCATTGGTAGTAGAGGTTAAGTAAAAGTAAGGCAGTGATCTGATATTGCTTCAACTAAAGGGTGTAGTCCATCACTAGAGAGTTGAGGTTTTCTCCCAAGAGGGAGATGGTGTGCTTCGTTATCAGGGTCGGTTATGTGTTCCTAAAGTGGGTGAGTTGAGACAACGATTCTTGCAGAAGCCCATAACTCTAGATATTCTATTCATCTAGGCGCCACTAATATGTACCTTGATCTGCGGGAAGTCTTTTGGTGGAATGGTATGAAGAGGGATATAGCGGATTTTGTGGTTAGGTGCCCTAATTGCCAGCAAATGAAGGTAGAACATCAGAAACCAGGAGGTATGACTCAAGAGATCAACATTCCTACTTGGAAGTGGGAAGTGATCAACATGGACTTCATCACATATTTACCTCGTACTCGCAGACATCATGACTACATTTGGGTGATTGTTGATAGAGTTACTAAGTCTGCATGCTTTTTGGTTGTCAAGACTACAGATCCAACGGAGGACTACACCAAGCTTTACATTAATGAGATAGTCAGGTTGCATGGGGTTCCTTTGTCTATCATCTCAGATAGAGATCCTCAATTTACCTTTCATTTCTGGAAGTCATTTCAGAAAGGTCTTGGTACTCAGGTTAATCTTAGCACATTATTTCATTCGCAGACAGATGGGCAGGCAGAGCGTACCATTCAGACCTTAGAGGACATGTTGAGATCTTGTGTGATTGATTTCAAGGGTAGTTGGGAGGATCACCTTCCTCTTACAGAGTTTGCCTACAATAGTAGTTACCAATACAACATTCAGATGGCCCCTTATGAGGCATTGTATAGGCGTAGATGTAGATCTCCAGTTAGTTGGTTTGAAGTAGGTGAATCAGCCTTGATAGGGCCAGATTCAGTTCATGATGCTATGGATAAAGTGAAAATCATTAAAGATAAACTTAAGACAACCTAGAGTCGCTAGAAATCCTATGCAAATGTAAGGAGAAGGGAACTAGAGTACCAAATTGGTGATTGGGTTTTCCTAAAAGTGTCACCTATGAAAGGGGTGATGAGATTTTGCAAGAAAGGGAAGCTCAGTCCTAGATATGTAGGACCTTACAAGATCTTGAAAAGGGTTGATAAAGTGGCTTATGAGTTAGAGTTGCCAACAGAACTAGCAGCAGTGCATCCGGTCTTTCACATTTTGCTGTTGAAGAAGTGTGTAGGTGACCCAGCGTCTATTGTGCCTTTAGAAAGTGTGGTTATGAAGGATAGCCTCACTTATGAGGAGGTACCAGTTGAAATTCTTGATCGTCAGGTTCGAAGGTTGAGAAACAAAGAAGTCGCTTCAATCAAGGTTTTGTGAAGGAGTCAGTCCGTAGAGGGAGCTACTTGGGAAGCACAAGCAGTCATGAAGGCCAAGTATCCTCATCTCTTTCCTTCCGATTCCATTCCAGCTTGAGGTAATAGTTCCTCTTCAGCTTTTCAGTCATTCATGTGGAAATTCAGTCTTAGAATCACGTTCCTTCAATTTGTACGTGCATTTTCAGCATATTTGCATGTTTTTGGAACTTAGTTCAGTCAGAAATCAGTTCCAGTGTTTAATGGTAGGGGTTACAACTCTCTCCCACCATTTCAGCTAATTAGTCTTCATTCGAGGATGAATGTTTCCAAGGAGGAGATAATGTAACACCCCGTATTCGAAAACAGACCTCAGTGCAGATTTCCAGAAGTTGCAGGTGCAACTAACGGTCACCACCCACGGGCCGTAGGGTTACCCGTGGCCCGTGTTGGTGGTTCGTGGTTCGCATCTGCAACCCTCCCCAGACTCATCCCCAAAAATTCGTCTAAGGGTCAGCCCACGCTAGGACCTACGGACCGTAGGTCAGACCACGATCCGTGGTCCAGGGCCATAGGTCGGACCCCAAAATCTTGCTCTCTGAAGACGAATGACGGTTGACCAGTACGGACGGTCAGTCGATTGACAGTCCATCGGTCCCGTCCGTCAGTCACCCCGACAATAATTAAGTCAGGGGTCTTTTGGTCTTTTCCTTATGCGTTGGACTCCTAAACTACGTCATTTAACCCCTAAACTACATAGTTTAGGTTAGTTTTAGCCTAGAAACATAACTAGAACTTACCTATGTTAGATCATTCATCAAAACTTAGAAAAATTAGAGCGTAAGAGGAGAAAGAGGTCAAGAACCCTAGTTCAAGAACACAACAAGGTTCCATCGGTTCTAGCCCCAAAATCCAAAGATTTCTCCGTGAAATTCATCGTCAAGTATGTGGGATTTCACTAGTGGGTTCCTTTCACCCATTAGGTCCCTAGATTTCAGTCAGAATTTTGATTCCCTTAATATTATCCAGACCTAGGGTTTTTTAAATGTTAGAAATTGTTGGGGTTTAGCTGTTAGAATGATTCAAATCATATTATCATGTTGTAGTATCGTTTTTTCCCAGATGCATGCATAAACTCAAAACCCTAGCTATGTAGTTCCCTTAGTTCATAAATTACACATGGTAGGTCAGTAAATTCAGTTATATATTAACATGCCTCAGTTTTCGAATGCATTATTATCGGTATATTAATGTTGCATTCTCAGTTTGCATGTCAGTATTTGAGCTATCCAGTATTACAAAACTTCAGTCTTAATTTGTTAATTACTTAATCAATTGGGAGAAGATTAATACCGAGTGGACTAGGGTCAGTCACCCCCAAGTCCCAGAACTACGTGCCTTGTAAGTTGTAAGTCCCTTATGTGGGCATCATTTTAGTGATCACGCCAACATGCCTCTATACCTCTAGGATGGTATATTGGGTCCTCTCGATGGGGGGTATACATCGGACTCCACATTTAGCTCATGTGGTTTTATATCGGTATTAGTAGCTCCCTACAGTTCAGTCAGATTCTATTGCATTGACCATGCTATCAATTTAGTTTAGATATCAGTTCGACATGTTATAAACTTGGTCATTGCATTCAATTTAGTCATGCTAAGTATTTTCAGTATAAGAGATTGCTACTAGATACCCCGCCTCAACTCATGGATGGGCATCCATCTCAACCCAACATTCATTCATTATATAACTCATAGATTCAAATGTGAGAATAGCCTTTCAACTAAGAATCTCCATATTATGAGAAAGACCTTTCACAACATGTGATCATCATTCATTAGTGTACAATTGAGAATAGTCTTTCAATCAACACTCATCATTAACATAATCATAGAAATTTCATTCATTCTTGATTCATGAGTGTGCGTGTAGTGAAAATAACCTTCCAACAACACCACCATGGCATTATAGTCATGATCACATTCCTTTCATTGAAATCACAAAGCATATACATAAGCATCATGATTATACATCAACCTTCATAAATTGCCCTTCAAGGCCATAAATCACAATTCACCAACACATCTAGAATTTCTACAATTTAGGCATGAATAATGACATAATTCAAATAGTAAAACCATTACAAGAACAATTTCATAACATTCATCCTGCTACAATTCACCCACATCACATAGTAATAAATTAGGGTTATGGGAAAATCATGGATTCATGGGGGATTTTATCTTAAAACCATCATAAAACAGCAATTCAATCTTAATTTATGATAGTTAAACCATTGAAAACGTTTTGAGAAAGAATCCATGACCTAGAATGAAAACCATTAGTTTTGGAGAATTTTCAACTTTGAAATTGAAGGTTTGAGGACTTCATGGATGAAAAGTTAACCATGAATCAAAACTACCATACCTTAATTGAAGACTACTCACGAAATTGAGTGGAAAAGTTGAGTTCTTGAGCCCTAGACCTTGACTTCTTCTTCTTCAATGGAGGTTCTAGAGAGAGAAATATTGGAGAGAATTTGGGGTTTTTTTTGTGAATCTAAAATAATGATTTGGAAACTACTTAATTAAGGGTCTATTAGGTATATATAGGGGGCCTAATAACTAATTAATCGACCCCACTTAACCCCTAACTAATTTGGAGTTAACCCCCAAGTCCCCAACTTAAAACATTAAGCTTCAAAACTGCCCCCACCAACGAGACCTCGACCCACGGACCGTGGATGGGTCTACAGGCCGTACTGCACCCTCGTGGCTGGTGGTCTGAAGCCTAAAACTGCAGGTGCACCCATGCCTTGAACCACGACCCCTTCCCATGATGTGTGGGTCCACCTACTGGGCGTGAGTCCCAACCGTAGGTGGCCCATTTTTGGGCAGATTCTATGGACTATTTTGGGTCACCCTCAAGGACCCTTGGGTTGTCCTTGGGGAGTCGTACCTTGATGCCCTAACCCTAAAACCTTCATACTAAGTTCGGGAAGTCATTTTATACTTCTAAGCCCCACAACAAACTCAACAACTCACTGGTAAGGCTCTAGTTTCACCTACTAGTTTTTCGAGTCGTAACATTATCACTGACAGGACCCAAGGCTAGTCCCTAGATGCGACACGGCGTACTCGACCCGAAGGGGTCTTATACAAGCCTCATAGCTCATTCATTGCATAGATACTAGAAATAGTACGCAACTAAAACTTTTTATTTAAAACCATACGATTCAAAACATTTAAAAGCAAGCGGAAGTCTATATCTCACATGACCATCTTAGACATAATCCGAAACATAAATAGGGACACGACCCTTTACAATAAAAATCTAAAATAGCCTATTACATGAAAAAGAAAGAAACTTCTAAACACTTGTCCTCGATCTATGAGAACATACCCAAAATGTCTTGGAGAACTCTAATGCAAGCTTCACTAGAGAATGCAACTCACTTGTTAGAACCTACACTTGTAGTAAAATATAGAAGAAGAATGGGTTAGCACAATTAAGTACTAAGTATGATAGCCATGCAAAAACCATGCTAAAAATGGACATTTATTTGAAAGTCATGCTTTTATGCCATTTTGATAAAATCTCATGAACACAAGTATAAGAGGCATAATATACAAACATATCCAACATACAAGTCATTTATTACAATAGAGACATAATCAACATATAACCCATTACCTTCACATAAACCTTCATTTCAAGTAACCCTCAAGCTATACCTTGTGCAATGTATGGATAGCGTCCCATACCACCATCCACACTAAGGTACCACCTTAAGGTCACCAAAAGTGAACTTACAATTCAACCTTTCCATCTTCAACAATATTCATTCATAAGAGATATAAACCTTTCATAAGCCATACCATCACATAAGGACCATCACCTAAGACAACCCCTAAGTCATACTTGTGCACTGTGCAAGTAACATCCCATACTACTACTCACACTAAGTACTCCTTTGAAGTCACCATAAGCAAGGCACATTTATATACAATAAGTCATAACAAGGAAGTAACTCATAATACAATTTAAGTATAGCATACATCTTTACATTTAAGCATATAAGAGTCAACATTCTTCAGTAGCTTCATTTAGTGGACTTTCATACATCAGTCATTAAGAGTTAGAGAACTCACTAAAGCCCTCTCAAAGCCTACTCGTGCAATGTATGGATAGCATCCCATACTACTACCCACACTTTGTATAACCTATCAAGTAACTAGAGTGCACATCTCACATGATGGGAATAAGCGTTTAACCGACATAGACCATGTTAGCTTGACATGAAATCCGGTGTCATGAAGCCCCACACCGTAAAGAGGTTGTCTCCTTGCCGAAGGAAGACCAATTCATCTATCTTAGGTGGATCCATTAGCTAGGACCTATATGGGCACATAGTTAAGAGATAAGAAAGACGTTAATTGAAATCTGACCTAAACATAGGGAGAATCTCCATCTTACCATATACTTCAGTGCTTAGCCTACATTCTCATAGAGTAGTTCATTTACATTACGTTAGTGTACTTGAGAGGACCACCAACATTAGGCCTACCGACCCAAAGTACTTTTCCCAAGAAAGGGCCACCACCAATAGGCCTACCGTTTCAAGGTACTTTAAGGATAGCTCATTGACTTTCCTAGAAAGAGCCACCACCATTAGGTCTACCATTTCTAGGTTCATCATTTCACACAAGAAGGGCCACCACCATTAGGTCTACCGCTTCAAGGTTTAACATCACATTAGCAACAAAACTCCTCATGAAAGGCCACCACCATTAGGTCTACCAATCAAAGGTTTAGCCTAGAATACTTTATCATTCATTGATTCATTCATTCATGAAGAGGCTACCAATATTAGGTCTACCAATTCGAGACAATAAGACATTAAGTCAAGATACATTCATTATTCAAGAGGAGGATGCCTAAGCCTACCAATTCAAGAGGTCACATTCACCTTTACATTCATTTTTACAAGAATAGGATGCCTAAGCCCACCAATTCAAGATATACAACATTACACAATAGGACCCTTCACATTCCATCATCATCACTCATGAGTATCAAATTGAGAAATAGCCTTTCAATAATAGCACATTTACATTCACAACATGATCACATTAACTTCATTGGATTCACATTCATATATAAAATATCATGATAATACTTCAATTCCTCATACTATGCCTTCAAGGCCATGATCACAATATACACAGTAATTAAACACCTCAACCTTTCAAGTGGATCAATAGCTCAAGCACAATTCTACTTCAACATGTAATTTGATCCTAACTTGGGCCATGAATCTGAAATCATCAACACACCAACAATTCACTACAATTAAGGCATGGATCATGATACAATTCAATAACCCAAGCAATTTAGACATAATTCATCCATAAGCATTCATAATTAACAAACCCACTTCATAAAGGCACAATTTAGGAATTGAGAGAATTCATGGGTTCATAGAGTATTTTCATCATATATCATTAATTAAACACTAATACAATCCTAATTTGTCATTAATCACTATTTGAAGACGTTTCATGAAAGAACCCATGAGATTGAGTAAAACCCTAGACTGTTCATAGCTTGAAATCACCTTTAAATTGGCTCCTTGAATGAAAAGTTAGACAAGGATGAAGACTACCATACCTTTACTTGAAGAATCCCACGAGAATCCCTTGAAAACTTGAAGATTTGACCTTGGAAGCTTAAAGTCTTCACCTCCAATTGAGGTTTCTACAGAGAGAGCTTTTGGAGAAGAGATGCAGGTTCTATTTTGTGATTTTGAATAATGAGATGAAAAAATAGAGTTAAATACTTTTAATACTCTTAAAATACTTTAATAAACCCAAAATAAGCGTCCAAACCCTTAACTAAGAATTCACCCTTCACTAGGCCGAACCACCTGCAGAATTGCAGGTGTGAACTATGACCACCAAACCACAGACCGTGGTCTGGTTGATGCCCCGTCCTGGTCAAGCGTGGTTTGGGGCTGCAGCTTGGTTTTGGTGGCCATGACCCATGGAGGCCATCCACGGGGCGTGGATGGACCTACGGGGCGTGGTCCCCTTCCGTGGTTCACCAAAATATGGGCAACCTATTGGTTTCAAGGGGTCTTGGGGGTTAGGCTTAAGGTCCTCCTCAAGGCCCCCTAGGGTCGTCCTTGGGATGTCATACCTTGACGTTTAACCCTTCAACCAAAGCTCGGGACAACATTAAACACCCTTAAACCTCACACCAAACTCAATCACATACAAGTTAGGATCTAGTTTCACCTATTCGTTTTACGGGTCGTTACATTATCCCCCACTTAGGAACATTCGTCCTCGAATGACACTTAAAACATATTAAGGGGGTTAACGACTCAAGACTAGTAGCCCATCATGCATGCAACATCATAAACAATGCACAAAACTTGGAGGAAACATGAACTTCACATCAATAAGCTCAAACATGTTCAATGCAGCACAAGAAAGTAGGAACTACATCTACAAACTCTTTATGCACCAAAACATCAACATTTCTCTTTTCATTGGAGGCATTACCTTCTCCAACTCATATCATGCTTATCATAACAACATTAGGCAAAATATGCAATTTCTCTCTAAAGCACATTTAGGCATGTTCAACAATTCACCTCATGAAGCATATAAACAACTCATACTAAATGCAAAAATCAATATGAGGAACATAATCATGACAACTCATTTTTCTCATATAAACAAGAATTCAACTAGAACATGCATAACATAAGTAGACCATGGAAACTCATATTCACACATGACTCCAAAACATGAAACAAGCTACAAGAAACTCTTGGTCTCAAGCTTGAATAAGAATAGGAGGAAAGAGATAAGGATATCAGAACTCTCAACAACCTTACTATTCAACATACGATCCCCCTCTTAGGAGAAAAACCCAACTAAGGCTAACATGAAAACAACATAGGAACCTCAACAAGACATTCACAACTTATAAGAACCCATCAACATACCAGAGCTTTTAAACTAGGAAGGTCCTCATTAAGAAACTCTTGCTCATAACAACCTTACCAACACCACTCAAGGTCTCATATGAGTCTATCACACCGGGTCTAAACTCCTCAAACTCACTACACCTCTTAAGGTGAGAATCAAGCAAGCCTAACTCATGAACATCAAGGACACTCAACAACCTTGCCATCTAATCACATTATCTCCCCCTTAGGGGTAAGCCTATACAAACTCTTTACAACATCACTTAAATACCATTACTTATCAACTTTTTCAACATACCTCAAAACTTATCATGACCTTCTATCAACAACACACATAACCATAAATCAACCCATTCACACTAAAGACAACCTCACAATCAATCATCTCAAATCTACCATAACAAGGCTCATCTAGTCACATAACCATAATTGTCATCAATACTCACCTTTTTCTCCCTCAATCCTTGAAGCATTAGCCCTTCTAGTAGTCACATCTTCAAGACCACCATACAAGAAATAAGAGAAAGAACTTATGGAGACAAACTCTATGGCACGACTTGAAGAATAATGAAAGAAGTGTAACTTTCTAACGTCCTATAGCCTCTCACTCATAGATGTGTCGCGACTCACACCGATGAACAAGACTCTACTAGACGTGGCTTGTGAGACATCAACCCTAAAATCCATTTCCAAAATCTTATGCTCTAATACCATGTTTGTCAAGGCTCACCCCTAGATGTGACACGACAAACTCAACCTCGAAGGGGTCTTATACAAACCTCATCGCTCATTCATTACATAGATACTATAAATAGTACAAAACTAATTTTTTTTATTTAAAACCATATGATTCAAAACATTTAAACGCAAGTGGAAGTCTATATCGCACATGGCCATCTTAGACAAAATCAAAATCATAAGTAGGGACACGACCCTTTACAATAGAAATCTAAAATAGTCTATTACATGGAAAGGAAAGAAACTTCTAAACACTTGTCCTCGATCTATGAGAACATACCCAAAATGTCTTGGAGAACTCTAATCCAAGCTTCACTAGAGAATGCAACTCACTTGCCGGAACCTACACTTGTAGTAAACCATAGAAGAATAATGGGATAACACAATTATGTACTAAGTATGATAGCCATGCAAAAACCATGCTAAAATGGACATTTATTTGGAAGTCATGCTTTTATGCCATTTTGATAAAATCTCATGAACACAAGTATAAGAGGCATAATATTCAAACATATCCAACATACAAGTCATTTATTACAATAGAGACATGATAAACATATAACCCATTACCTTTACATAAACCTTCACTTCAAGTAACCCCCAAGCTATACCTTGTGCAATGTATGGATAGCGTCCCATACCACCATCCACACTAAGGTACCACCTTAAGGTCACCAAAAGTGAACTTACCATTCAACCTTTCCATCTTCAACAATATTCATTCATAAGAGACATCAACCTTTCATAAGCCATACCATCACATAAGGACCATCACCTAAGACAACCCCTAAGTCATACTTGTGCAATGTGCAAGTAGCATCCCGTACTACTACTTACACTAAGTACTCCTTTGAAGTCACCATAAGCAAGGTACATTCATATACGATAAGTCATAACAAGGAAGTAGCTCATAATACAATCTAAGTATATCATGCATCTTTACATTTAAGCATATAATAGTAAACATTCTTCAATAGCTTCATTTAGAGGACTTTCTTACATTAGTTATTAAGACTTAGAGAACTCACTATAGCCCTCTCAAAGCCTACTCGTGCAATGTACGATTAGCATCCCATACTACTACCCACACTTTGTAGAACCTAACAAGTAACTAGAGTGCACATTTCACATGATGGAAATAAGCGTTTAACCGACATACACCATGTTAGCTTGACATGGAATCCGGTGTCATGAAGCCCCACACCGTAAAGAGGTGGTCTCCTTGCCGAAGAAAGACAGATTCATCTAGCATAGGTGGTTCCATTAGCTAGGACCTATGTGGGAACATAGTTAAGAGAAAAGAAAGACGCTCATTGAAATCTAGCCTAAACGTAGTGAGAATCTCCATCTTACCGTATCCTTTCGGTGCTTAGCCTACATTCCCATAGAGTAGTTCATTTACATTACGTTAGTGTACTTGAGAGGACTATCAACATTAGGCCTACCGACCCAAAGTACTTTTCCCAAGAAAGGGCCACCGCCAATAGGCCTACCGTTTCAAGGTACTTTAAGGATTGTTTATTGGCTTTTCTAGAAAGAGCCACCACCATTAGGTCCACCGTTTCGAGGTTCATAATTTCACACAAGAAGGGACACCACCATTAGGTCTACCACTTCAAGGTTTAACATCACATTAGCACCTAGACTCCTCATGAAAGGCCACCACCATTAGGTCTACTAATCCAAGGTTTAGCCTAGAATACTTTATCATTCATTCATGAAAAGGGTACCAACATTAGGTCTACCAATTCGAGATATTAAGACATTAAGTCAACATACATTCATTATTCAAGAGGAGGATGCCTAAGCCTACCAATTCAAGAGGTCACATTCATCTTTACATTCATTTATACAAGAATAGGATGCATAAGCCCACCAATTCATGATATACAAAATTACAAAATAGGACCCTTTACATTCCATCATCATCATCATTCATGAGTGTCGAATTGAGAAATAGCCTTTCAATAAATAAAACATTTACATTCACAACATGATCACATTAACTTCATATGATTCACATTAATATATACAATATCATGATAATACTTTAATTCCTCATACTATGCCTTCAAGGCCATGATCACAATATAGAGAGTAATTAAATACCTCCACCTTTAAAGTGGATCAATAGCTCAAGCACAATTCTACTACAACATGTAATTTGATCCTAACTTTCCCTTTCAAGGCCATGAATCTCAAATCACCAACGCCCCAATAATTCACTACAATTAAGGCATGGATAATGACACAATTCAATAACCCAAGCAATTTAGACATAATTCATCCACAAGCATTCATAATCAACAAACCCATTTCATAAAGGCTCAATTTAGGAATTGAGAGAATTCATAGGTTCATACAATATTTTCATCATAATTCATCAATTAAACACTAATACAATCATAATTTGTCATTAATCACAATTTGAAAATGTTTGATGATAGAACCCATGAGATTGGGTAAAACCCTAGATTTTTCATAACTTGAAATCACCTTTGAGTTGGCTCCTTGAATGAAAAGTTAAACAAGGATGAAGACTACCATACCACTACTTGCAGAATTCCACGAAAATCCCTTGAAAACTTGAAGATTTGACCTTGGAAGCTTGAAGTCTTCACCTCCAATGGAGGTTTCTAGAGAGAGCTTTTGGAGAAGAGATGTGGGTTCTATTTTGTGAATTTGAATAATTAGATGAAAAAATAGAGTTTAATACTTTTAATACTCTTAAAATACTTTATTGAACCCAATATAACTGTCCAAACCCTTAACTAAGCAAAGGGTGAATGTACCAATTCACCTTTCACTAGGTTGAACCACCTGCAGAATTGTAGGTGTGAACCACGATCACCAAACCACGGACCGTGGTCTAGTTGATGCCCCATCCTGGTCAAGCGTGGTTTGGGGCTGCAGCTTGGTTTTGGAGGCCATGACCCACGGAGGCCATCCACGAGGAGTGGATGGACCTACGGGGTGTGGTGCCCTTCCGTGGTTTACAAAAATATTGACAGCCTATTGGTTTCAAGGGGTCTTGGCGGTTAGGCTTAGGGTCCTCCTCAAGGAACCCTAGGGTAGTCCTTGGGGAGTCGTACCTTGATGTTTAACCCCTAAACCCCTCAACCAAAGCTTGGGACAACATTAAACACCCTCAAACCTCATACCAAACTCAAACACACACAAGTTAGGCTCTAGTTTCACCTATTCGTTTTACGGGTCGTTACAATCTCCCCCTTGGGAACATTCGTCCTTGAATGACACTTTAAACACCTTATGGAATTAAAGACTCAAAACTAGCAGCCCATCATGCATGAAACATCATAACAATGCACAAAACAAGTAGGAAACATCAACTCCATCTCAAACATACTTAATGCAACACAAGGAAGTAGGAACTCCATCTACAAACCCATTATGCATGAAAACTTCAACATTTCTCATATCATTGGAGGAATTACCTTCTCCAACTCAAAGCATGCTCATCATAACATCATGTAGCAATTTATGCAATTATTCTCAAAAGCACATTTAAGCATGTTAAACAATCCATCTCGTGAAGCATATATGCAACTCATACTAAATGCACATCAACATGAGGAATATAAATCATGAAAACTCATTTTCTCATTAAACATGAATTCATCAAGAATATGCATAACATAAGGAGACCATGGAAACACATAATCACACATGAATCCAAAACATGAAACAAGTCACAAGGAACTCTTTGTCTTAAGCTTAAGTAAGAATAGAAGAAAGAGATAGGGACATCGGAACTCTTAGCAACCTTGCTTTCTAACCATACCATCTCCCCCTTGGGAGTAAACCCATACTAAGGCTAACATGAAAATAACATAAGGACCTTCATAAAACATTCACAACCATAAGGAACTATCAACATACCAGTGCTTTCATCCGGAAGGGATCCTTTGTCCTCTCTAGATAGGAGTCCATAGAAACGACCATAATTTGGAGGAATGGGAACCGTAGCATTAGGAGAAGCTTATTTAGCCTCTCTTCCTTTTGCTGAGACTGTTGGGCAGTCTCTCATCTTATGACCTTTCCTTCAACACCCAAAACAATCATCCGTGTCGACTAGGCACTTACCCAAATATTGTTTCCCACACTTGGCACCTATAGATCTTTCAAAAGAAGAATCGCCTCCATTTACTCCTTGAGATTTAGTGTTAGACACTCCATCCTTGTTCACCATTGGGGAATCTTGGTTGGAGGACCTCTTTTTGAACCTTGGTTGTACTTGTTCATCAGACCAAGCTCTTTTTGCCTCCCTATTCATTTTCTTAAGCTTTGACTCCACAATTTGTTGAGCATATACCATGAGCCTTGAGATAATCATGTCATGATAGA
Organism: Solanum raphanifolium; assembly: GCA_036250405.1. NCBI lineage: Eukaryota > Viridiplantae > Streptophyta > Magnoliopsida > Solanales > Solanaceae > Solanum > Solanum raphanifolium. Next base: position 27,507 of record JAJOOE010012993.1, on the reverse strand, counting down.
GCATTGCCGTACGACATTCTTCTTCAACCAAGCCGGACACTCCCATTAAAAATTTATTCATTCTGCCCTTGAGTCCGCCACCAAGGTTGGAGCATATTTGGATAGTTGGGTGAACTTAAGGGAATACTCTTTCACACTCATACCCCCTTGTTGTAGGTTTATGAATTCTTGCATTTTTATCTCCCTCAACTCTAGGGGGAAGAACCTATCAAGGAATGCTTCTTTGAACACCTCCCAATTTATGGTACCTTCTCCTAATGGCCTCTCACCCTTCCATTGTTGATACCAAATTTGAGCTACATCCTTTAGTTGATAGGCGGCTAGCTCCGCTTTCTTCTCTGAAGATACCCCCATAGCACCAAGTATCTTACAAACCTCATCAATAAACCTTTGGGGATCCTCATCCACCTTGGAACTAAGAAAATCGCCGGGGGGGGGGGGAGGGATTCATCCTAGAAAAATCCCTCAATCTCGAAGCCATAGTACTCACATTAGGATTAATACGATGCCCAACATCCCTATTGGCTTGAGCCATCATAGTTTGGGCTTAAGTTGTCACGACTTTAGATTGAGCCGTCATGGCTTGAGTTATCATTTGGATAGTGGACCTAAACTCTTCTAGGGTCACATTTTCAATCAGAGCTTGATTACCTTGAGGAACTTCTTGATTCACATTCTCCTCTTCCACGCTTCTAGCATTCGCCCTTCGTGTATTCATTTCCTGAAGACACAAGAGAAGGTTTATGAAACGGACTTTTATAGAGCTAAACTCTATGGAACGACTCAAAGAGTAATGAAAGAAGTGTAGTTTTCTAACATCTTATAGCCTCTCATTCATAAATGTGGTGCACTTCACACTTATGAATAAGACTCTACTAGACGTGGCTTGTGAGACATCAATCCTAAAATCCATCCCAACAATTTGTGTTATGATACCATGTTTGTTACGACCCGAGCCTACACTCCGGACATAACATGGCGTACAAGACTCCAAAGAGCCTCATACAAGCCTCATAGCATTCATAACATAAGACATAAGAAAATGGTACGAAATTTTAAAAACTTTTATCCATACAATTGAAGTCTTTATTTAAAACAAACAACGAAAGTCTAACTTTGTCTCACATGGCCATCTAATACAACTTGAATCAAAGATAGGGTCACAACCCTTCATCATAGTCCGAAATGTAAAATGACATAAAAGAAACTAGAAATGAACAACTCTCATCCTCGAACCATGAGGACTCACCACTAGCTTTGGAGAATTGTACCGACCCGAGCCTACACCCTAAATGTTACACAGCGTACAAGACTCCGAAAAGTCTCATACAAGCCTCATAGCATGTAATAATGTTGAATTAAAACTCCTTTTAAATCCATATAATCGAAAACATCATTTAAAACAATGGAAGTCTACTTGTCTCACATGACCATAAAAAAACATCTTTGAATCAAAAGTAGGGTCACGGCCCTTTACAATAGAAAGTCTAAGAAGTATCTAGTACAATAAAAGACATGAAACATCAGTAAAGCTCTTGTCCTCGAATCCATAAGTACATACCACAAGCTAGGGAGGGAAATAAATCCAAGCTTGAACTAGAAAAACTCAACTAACTTGCCGGAACTTACACTTTCTAGAAAAATAGAAGACTATGGGTTAGCACATTTAATATACTAAGTATGATAGCCATCCAAAAACCATGCTTAAAAAGGACATTTTAATTTGAAAATCATGTTATATGCCAATTTTGAGAAATATTGGCATAAGATACAAACATAATCAACATACAAGCCATTTCATTACATTAAAGCTTTCACCTTAAGTAACCCTAAGCTATACGTTGTGCAATGTATGAATAGCGTCCCATACCACCATCCATACTAAGTACCACTTTAAGGCAACCAAAAGTGAAGTTACCATTCTTCTTTTTCATCTTTAAACAATACTCATACATAAGGAGCATAAGAACGTCATAAGTCATGACAAGGAAGTAAATCATAATGTCACGCCTCGAGCTACCCTCGAGACGCTAACACGGGACGTAGGACCACAAGTGATCCCAAGCTAACCCTGCTAGCATGATCATGAGCATACCAAGTATAAACTGAATAATAGAAACTGTGCGGAAGCTATAATCATAAACAAATTGAAAAGATGGGGAATACCCATATATTATAACTGAGATATATGAAAACTGATGAGTTTAATACAAGGAAGATATTAACTCAATACAAAGTTGAATCTATCTATGTCTGAAAATAGCCTCTAACTGACTAGAAATGTTGGGACAGGCCCCAACTAAGTGTAGCAAAACTGAAACTAAAGGACTAAAAATATTGAAAAGAAACTCATGACTATTGTTCTCGGAGAATGAGGACTCACCATTGATTCTGCTGAACTGGAGATCGGGAACCGATCTAAGCGCGATCTGGATGCTTAGAACCTAAACCTACATCACGAGAAGATGTAGCGCAGAGTATGCGTCAGTACTTGAAAGGTACTAAGCATGCATGATAGAATACAACTGAAATAACATATAACTGAACAAATAAAATAAGCAATGATATAATCTGAACATAATATAGATATTGAATGCTGAGATAACGCCTATTTTGGCGCTGTCCGCCACCTGTACCAGATGAGTTACCCTGCTGAGTCGGGCGACCTGCTGGTGCTGCTGAAGTTGTAGACTGAGCTCTACCATTATTTCCTCCTTGACCCTGTCTAGAAAGACAATCCTTCAATCTATGACCAGACTGACCACACCCAAAACATCCTTCCTTACCTGCAAGGCACTCGCCCGAATGGTTCTTACTACATTTCAGGCAAGTTGGGTAAGTTTTGGTGCCTGAAACACTACCTTGAGACTTAGAGCCTGATGCCCTACCTTTTTGATCGTTACAGAACCTAGGGGATGGAATACTAGCTGATGAAGGAGCTGGAGTTGAAGACTTCTGCTGAAACTGCAAGCAATTTCCACCACCCAATTTCTATTAGGAATACTCGTAGTTACCTGTTCTTGCTTTCTTACTCTTCTTAGCCTGTTCCCTAAGCTTATCACCCTCAACCTGCTAAGCATGAGTGATGAGCCTAGAGATGTTTATGTCTCCCAACAATATAGCATTCCTCCACTCTGTTTTCACTAAGTCTGACACCCCATAAAGAAACTTATTCATCTGAGCCCTAGAGTCAGCAACCATGTGAGGTGCCTAAAACACTACCTTGAGACTTAGAGCCTGATGCCCTACCTTTCTGATCGTTACAGAACCTAGGGGATGGAACACTAGCTGATGAAGGGGCTGGAGTTGAAGACTTTTGCTAAAACTGCAAGCGATTTCAACCACCCAATTTCTATTAGGAATACTCGTAGTTACCTGTTCTTGCTTTCTTACTCTCCTTAGCCTGTTACCTAAGCTTATCACCCTCAACCTGCTAAGCATGAGTGATGAGCCTAGAGATGTTCATGTCTCCCAACAATATAACATTCCTCCACTCTGTTTTCACTAAGTTTGACACCCCATAAAGAAACTTATTCATCTGAGCCCTAGAGTCAGCAACCATGTGAGGAGCATACCTGGAGAGTTGGTTAAACTTGAGCCCATACTCTTGGACCGTCATGTTACCCTGCCTTAAGTTCATAAATTCCTGGGCCCTTACTTCTCTCAACTCTATAGGGAAAAACCTATCTAGAAAGGTTTCACTGAAACAATACCAAGTAATAGGACTTGCATTTGTACCCCTGTTCTCCTTCCACTGAGTATACCAGATATGATCCACATCCTTAAGTTGGTAAGATGCTAACTCAACCCGATCATTCCCAGTTATCTGCATCACTTCAAAGATCTTCTTGACCTTATCAATGAAGTTTTGGGGATCTTCTCCAACTTCCAGTCTTAAGAACTCTGGCGGATTCATCCTAACAAAGTCTCGTACCCTGGCTGGAGCTGACCCAACATTGTCAATTATCGGAACTGGAGCCCGCTGATTGTTCTGGTTGGCCACACTCTGAGCTAACATCTGAATGGCGTTCCTGAACTCTGCATTCGACACTTTTTGATTACGGACGGGAGGAGCTGCGTTTGCGTTCCTAACATTCGCATTCCTAGCGTTAGCTCTACGAGGAGGCATGATCACTGAAATGTAGAACGTCGAGTTAGAACGGAATTAGATCATACCTTACGCATGATAAGAATAACAAGAAAATGAAGATTTTTCCTAAGACACTTTATAGCCTCTCTCTCATTAGATGTGGTGCGCACTACACATCCATGCAAATGACTCTACCTAGTGCGGCTTTTCAAACATCCTAGGACACTTAAACTTAGTGCTTTAATACCAAGTTTGTCACGCCCCGAGCTACCCCCGAGACGTGGACACGAAACCTAGGACCAAAAGTGATCCCAAGCTAACCCTGCTAGCATGATCATGAGCATACTAAATATAAACTAAATAATAGAAACTGTGCGAAAGCTATAATCATAAACAAAATGAAAAGATGGGTAATACCCATATACTATAACTGAGATATGTGAAAATTGATGAGTTTAATACAAGGAAGATTTTAACTAAATAATAAGTTGAATATATCAATGTCTGAAAATAGCCTCTAACTGACTAGAAATGCTAGGACAGGCCCCAGCTAAGTCTAGCAAAACTAAAACTAAAGGACTAAAAATACTAAAAAGATACTCATGACTATTGTCCTCGAAGAATGAGGACTCACCACTGATTCTGCTAAACTGGAGATCGGGAACCGATCTAAGCATGATATGGATGCTAAGAACCTGAACCTACATCACGAGAAAATGTAGCGCAGAGTATGCATCAGTACTTGAAAGGCATTGAGCATGCAGGATAGAATACAACTGAAATAACATATAACTGAACAAAGCAAATAAGCAATGATATAATCTGAACATGATATAGATACTGGATGCTGGGATAACTGAATGCAGTGACCAATTTATAACGTGCTGAAACTGAATACTAGATATACTGATAAATGGTCAATGCAATAGAATCTGACTGAACTATGGGAGCTACTAATAACCGCTAATAAAACCACATGAGCTAAATGTGGAGTCCGATGTATACGCCCCATCGAGAGGACCCAATATACCCTGCCAGAGGTATAAAGGCATGCTGGCGTGATCACTGAAATGATGCCCACAAATGGGACTTACAACCTATGTGGCTAGTAGTTCTAGGACTATTTAGGTACGTTGAACCCTAGTCCAACTCGGTATTATGCTACTCCCAATGGATTAAGTAATTAACACATTAGGACTGAATTTATGTAAGTTACTGGATAGCTCAAACTAAACATGCAAACTGAGAATGCAACAATTAAACTGATATTGATGCATTAATAACTGAGGCATGTATAATTGAATAACTAAAATATCTGACCTAGAATGCCATAAGCCTATCGATTCATGGTACATTATTAGGATAGCTCATTGAATCCTCATGAAAGGAATGCCATAAGCCTATCGATTCATGGTTCATCATTATATTATTACACATGAAAGGAATGCCATTAGCCTATCGATTCATGGTACATTATTTCATTGACTCATTATGAAAGGAATGACATTAGCCTATCGATTCAAGAGTCGTCATTACATTAGTTCATTTATGAAAGGAATGCCATAGGCCTATCGATTCATATTCATTAAGTCAAGACATATTCATTACACAAGAAGAGGATGCCTAAGCCTACCAATTCAAGGTACAACAATCAACAATACTTTCATTTATACAAGAAGAGGATGCCTAAGCCTACCAATTCAAGATACATCAATCAACATTACGTTCATTTACACAAGAAGAAGATGCTTAGGCCTACCAATTCAAGGTGTACATTACATTGAAGAAACCCTTCACATTCTATCATCATCATTCATGACTGTTAATTGAGAATTAGCTTTCAATAATAACACAATTACATACTAAACATGATCATAATACTTTCATTGAATTCACATGCATATACTTCACATCATGATAATACATAAATCCTTCATGAAATTTCCCTCCAAGGCTATGAATCAATCTCAACCCAAACATCTAGAATACTACACTAGATAAGAGGCATATCATAATTCAATAACTAATTCAATATAGACATAAACAATTCAACATGATCCCATAATCAATCAACCCAAATCACAAACTTCCAATTTAGTTTTTTGGGGGAAACATGGGTTCATAGGGGAAATTCATCATTAATTCAACAATCCATTCATAATTCATCACATATAAACCTTTGAAAACGTTTTGGAATTGAACTCATACTAAGATTGAAACCCTAGCTTTTGGGGGGATTTTGGGAACTTGAATTCATCTTTTGAAAGGGCTCCTTGAATGAAACTTAATCAAGGATGAAGACTACCATTCCTCTATGGAAGAAACTTCACGAAAATTGGGTGAGAGGTGAAATCTTGAGCTTGAAAGCTTGACTCCTTCTCCAATGGTGGTTTCTAGAGAGAGAATATTTGGAGACGAGGGTAGTTTCTAATTTTGTGTTTTGAGAATAATAAATTGAAAAAGGGTGTTTAATACTGTTAAAAGCCTTAAATAACTCCAATTAATCAAAATAAACCATCCCCAACCCATAACTAACTAATTAGAAATTTACTATTTAACCCCTCACTTGGACGAATTAGGGCAGATTGCACAGTTGGGACTCACGACCTAGACCCACAGACCGTGAGTGGGGTGACGCCCCATACTGAACGTCCATGGTTTGGGTCTGAGACTCACATTTGGGGCCTTGACCTACGGATGGCATCAAAGGGGCATGGATGGACCTACGAGGCGTAGGTCCCATCCGTAGCTCCAAAGTTTTTAACAGCTTTTGGCAGATTTAGGGGCTTTGGGGGTTAGGCTTTAGGGTCCCCCTCAAGGACCCTTGGTTGGTATTTGGGGGGTCGTACCTTGATGTTTAACCCCTAAAACCCTCAACCTAAGCTCGGGATATCATTTTACAACTTCAAACCCCAAATCAAACTCAAAAACAAACTCGTTAGGCTCTAGTTTCACCTACTAGTTTTCTAGGTCGTAGCAGGAATAATCAATCCAAGCTTTGAACAATAGAAGTCACCTTAAGATCCAGAACCTACACTTTGTAACAAATATAGAAGAAATCTGGGTTAGCACAAAAATGTACTAAGTATGATAGCCATGCAAAAATCATGCTAAAAAGGACATTTTGGTTGAAAACCATGCTACATGCCATGTTTGAGAAACATCATGAACTATAGTATAAAAGGCATAAGATACAATCATAATCATCATGTAAGTCATTATAACACATTAGAATTATCATCATAAGTAACCCCAAGTTATACTTGAGCAATGTAGGAATGGCATCCCATAATACCATTCATACTAAGTATCACTTTGAGGCCACTGATGAGTCCACAATTTGGACTCATTTAGGGCTTTATTTGTATAGATTTTGTGTCCTCAAATTCATGTTTTGTTCCAATAACTAATGTAAAATCCCTGATTCTTAGGTATTTGAATTTATGAACGAAGCATGGACACTAATATGCAAAAAGGAACAAAGCAAGCTAAAATAATGAAGGCCTGGTGATCACCGCTGTCACTCGGTGAATTGCCAAATTGCCACGATACTGCCTAAAGTTATAGAATGCTAGAGCTAAACAAGGGGTAATTCTGGAGAGCAGCAATTCCATTCGGCGTGACGCCGATCCATTCGGTGAAGGACATCCAGGTCGCCAAAAGTGCTGAAGAAGATTCAAACAAGTGTTGATGGGTGAGATAAAAGGAAAAAGGGTGACTCGCAGAATTATTCGGCGATCCCGATCTAGATCACCTAAAGTTACAGTAGCCGGACCAAGAAGAAGTAAAAAATAAAGGCGAGATGAAGAACAATTAGCGAGTCGCTGAATTGTCGGCGAAGCTCGACTTACCTCGCCGAGTGGTCTTAAACAACTACCTATCAAACTTGTTTAAATTGATTTTTTTCTAGAGAGAAAGCATTCAGAAATGGGAGAGATAGAAAATTGAGAGCAAAAACATTACCATCGTGGTTTTCAAGGGATTTTAGCAAGATTCTTGGTTGAGATTTTGTAATAGTGAAGATTTTAGTAATTTCTAACTTTTGAATTTCAATTACCCAGCTGTAGAAAACATGACAGATGTTGATTTTCTTATTTTTGCTATGAGTGGCTAAAACCCTTTTCTTGGGGTTTTCACTATGAAGCCAATTGTTGAGTTTTACTAAGTGGGTGTCTTTGAATTGCAAATAATGGCGTTAATTTGAAGTGGGTCTGAGTTGCTGCTGCGTTTTGAGGTCGTGTTGCATTTTGAGAGTAACAAGTTCAGTGTTGTGCGCTTGCTCCAGATAGAGGTGGAGAGCCAAAGTAGCAAACTTAGCATCCTTAGTAGTGGGTTACCATGATTTCAGCTTGAGAGAGTGAAACATGGGATCTATCCTTTGTATCCAGCTTGAGAAAGTGGATTTGATGAGGACCAAGGGCTGGGCATCTTTCGATTAGTGTTGAAGTTCGAGAGAATTCGACATAGAAAAGGTAATTGTTTGAGAGAAAGTTACTTTACATATGGTCCGACCTACCCACGATGAATTATCCTATTGTGAGCATCAATATTCATCCACTAAGTTAAAATTCGACAATTGGTTGGTCATTACCCTAAGTCTTACTTTACTATTTGATCGTTTTGTGTTAAAGTGTGAAATTGGAGTGATAATGGAAACTAGATATTTGTAACTAAAATAAAAAAGGTGTAACACTTGCTCAACTGACGAGATTGTTGTCATACTTTCATCATTGAATTTGAAAGAAAAACTACTCCCTATGGAATTCAACCCCAACTCACTTAGTTGTGTTATATTACTGACAAACGATTGTTGGCACTTAGTATTGGATGAAGGGTCCTGATACGTGAAATAAAAATGGCACCACTGTCGGGGAGTAGCAATACTTAGAGTTCTTTGATTGAAGATTTGACACTCTCAAATTTGTTGGCTGTAGTTGAATTAGCTTTGGCTGCTTTGTGTAAGTGTTGATTGGACTAGATAGAAGTAAACACGAGTGCGAAAAAGATGAATGATAGTCAAGCAGGTCATCGGGATGGTATCGACGATATTAATAATATTTACAACCCAGCCCAGTCGAGTGGAATGGGTGCAATTTGCATCCCACGTGCTGATGAGAATGAGATCTTTGTAGTCACTAGCACAATTCTTTATCTACTCCAAATGAGGGGGCTATATGAAGGGCTAGAACACGAAAACTCACATGAGCGTGTAAGAAATTTTACAGAGGTTTCCAATCCATTTTCATTCAAAAATGTGTCAAAAGAGTCAATTCGGCTGCGATTATTTCCAATATCCTTAATGGGAGAAGCTAGTAAGTGGTTAGCTGAGTTACCATATAATTCCATCACATCATAGGAGGAGCTGATTATAGCATTTAACACAAGGTTTTTTCCTCCATCAAGGATGATGAAACTTAGAGACGATATTCAAGGTTTCAAGCGATGGGAGGGGGAACCCATCCATGAAACGTGGGTGAGATTTAAGAAACTCTTACTTAAATGCCCAACTCATGGGTTACCAAACGATTTGTTACTCTAATATTTTTACCGGAGTCTAGATTCGGTTAATAAAGGAGTGGCTGATCAATTTCTATGAGGAGGAAGAATTTTACAATCATTTGATGTGGCTTCGTTTCTTCTTGATGACATGACTAAAATAAACCAAGCATGGTACACCCAAGAGGATCAAGTCTCTCCATTTTGTTTTAGATTACCGCAAGAACAACTGGATAAAGAGAGAAAAAGAGGGATGAAAACATCAACAAGATGTTGACCCAAATGGAATTTCTACAAGAACACAAGAAGGGGACATGTGGAGTGTTTAGAGTTGAGGAGTGTTCTTCTTCCAGTTACTCAAGGCCGGGGGAGAATCAAGGTTAGAACTCCAAGAGATATGAGGAGGGTTTCCACCCACGCTATCTACAGTGAGGCGGAAATCAAGGTTGGAACTATCACAAGGGAGAAGAACATAGGAGATACTATCAAGATTGGGCTGAGCAAAGTGATTATTGGAGAAGGGAAGATGATCATGATGAGAATCATACTCACTCAAGTGACAGCCCAAAATCAAAAGGGAGTGCAAGTAGTCCCCGGGTGAATGACTTGTTGTCACGCATACTTGATAAAGTTGAAGGTTTGGATGATTTGTTGAAGAGGATGAAATATGACTTTTCATCATTGAACAATAAAATGAACTCTCATGACGACGCCATCAAGATACTTGACGGACAATTGAGTTTATTAACAGCACAATTGAAACCAAAGATAACGATGGAAGATGACGATAGAGGGCTGGCTGTGGTCACTCGTAGGGGAAAGGGTGCAACAAATAATGTGATGGGAAATGGTGAAGCTCAAAAGCATAATGAAGATAAAGGCATGGAGGAACAAGAGCTACTTATCCATCAAAGCATTGCTAAAGAACCACAAAGGGAAGTGGAACAACACGTTCCAAATACAAAAGTCATGCAACCTTTACCCAAAATACCTCCCCCATTTCCCCAACACCTAAAGAAGAAGAATAAAGATAAGAAGTTCAAGAAGTTCTTGTTAGTATTTAAGACATTATCAATTAATCTCCCCCTTTTGGAGGCATTGTTGGAAATGCCGGGATATGCCAAGTTCATGAAAGAGTTAGTCACAAAGAAGAGAAGCTTGGATTTTTAGACAATTGAAGTTTCCCATAGTTGTAGTGCAATTATGACTAAGGAGATGATCAAAAAGAGAGAAGATACCGGGGCATTCACCATTCCTTGCATCATCGGCATGCTCCAATTCGCTAAAGCTTTATGTGATTTGGGAGCAAGCATCAACTTGATACCCTATGCGATATACAAATAACTTGGGTTGGGTGAACCAAAAGCAACCACAATGAGACTCTTAATGGCAGACCGTTCAATCAAACATCCCGTGGGGATCCTTTATGACATCTTGGTGAAGGTTGATCGGTTCATTTTCCAGGTGGAATTTGTCATTCTTGATTGTGAAATAGATGCTGAAATTCCCATTATTTTGGGAAAACCATTCTTAGCAACCCGAAGAGCATTGGTGGATGTTGAAAGCGGAGAATTGAAGTTTCGGGTGAACGAAAATGAAGTAACCTTCAATATTTATAAGTCAATGAAACACCCAAGTGATATTCATGTGGTTTCCACCATTGATGTTATCGATGAGGCGTGGCTAGCATGAGCCATTTGATGTGCATGAGTGAACCTTTTGAAGTCGTGCTTGCTAACTATGATGAATTAGAAATTCAAGGCTATGAAGAGGTAGTAGCTGGTTTTTCAGGCTTAGGAGGGTATTCAAAGACTCCATTGAAGTTGGACATTGATTTGAAAAATAGAGAGAGTCCTCCCGCAAAGCCATCAACCGAAGAACCACCAAATCTGGAATTAAAAGCATTTCCCCCCATCTCCGATATGCTTTTTTGGGGGCAAATAGCACTCTATCGGTGATCATTGCGGCTGACTTTCTTGAATGGCAAGTGAAATTGCTTGTTGAGTTGTTACGAAAGCATATGAAAGCTATAGGTTGGACCATAGCTGACATAATGGGCATTTCTCCCGGTATTTGTACTCACAAAATTCAGCTTGATAGTAAGTGTAAACCGAGTGTTGAACATCAGCGGAGATTGAACCCACCAATGCAGGAAGTAGTAAAAAAGGAGATAATAAAGTGGTTAGACGCAGGTGTGATCTACCCTATTGTGGATAGCAAATGGGTAAGCCCGATGCAATGTGTACCAAAAAATGAGGTATCACAGTGGTCCCGAATGAAAAGGAGGAGCTTGTATCTATGAGGCCGGTGACCGGATGGAGGGTATGCATGGATTACCAAAAGTTAAACTCGTGGACTAAAAAATATCACTTTCCCATGCCCTTCATGGATCAAATGATTGCTCGACTCTCATAGAAAGTTTGGTATTGCTTTTTGGATAGGTATTCCGGTTACAACCAAATCTCCATTGCTCCGGAAGACCAAGAGAAAACCACCTTCACATGTCCGTATGGGACTTTTGCCTTTAAAAGGATGCCATCCAGATTATGCAATGCTCTGGCAACATTCCAACGTGCATGTTATCTATTTTTGTTAACATGGTGGAGGATTCAATGGAGGTATTTATGGATGACTTCTCGGTTGTGGGTGATACTTTTGAGGCGTGTTTAGAACACTTAGGACAGGTTCTCCAACGATGTGTGGAGACAAACTTGGTTCTCAATTGGGAAAAATGTCACTTCATGGTTAAAGAAGGGATAGTACTTGGTCACAAAGTGTCGCAAAAGGGGCTAGAGGTTGATAAAGTGATGATTGAAGTGATTGAGAAATTACCACCACCAATTTCGGTGAAGGGGGTTCGTAGTTTCTTAGGTCATGCCGGTTTCTACTGGAGGTTCATCAAACACTTCTCAAAGATTGCATATCCTTTATGAAAACTCTTAGAGAAAGAAGTGAAGTTCTAATTTGATGATGCTTATATGGTGGCTTTCCGGTCCTTGAAGGAGAAATTAGATTTCACCCCGATCATTATTATTCCTGATTGGCCAGAATATTTCGAGGTAATGTGTGATGCTAGTGGAAAGGCATTGGGTGTTGTGCTGGGAAAAAAGCGCAACAAATTATTTCACCCAATTTACTACGCTAGCAAGACTCTAAACAGTGCTTAATGTAACTCTATTGTTACTGAACAAAAGTTATTTGTAGTAGTCTATGCATTTGAGAAGTTCTGGGCATACTTGTTAGGTACTAAAGTGACTGTTCATACTAATCATGCTGCACTCAGCTACCTAATGGCAAAGAAGGATGCCAAGCCAAGGTTGATATGGTGGGTGCTACTGTTGCAAGAATTTGATTTTGAGATCAAAGATAGGAGAGGGTGTGAAAATCAGGTGGCTAACCACTTATCAAGATTAAAGAGTAAGGAGAATGATGAACCTGAGGTTGATATAAATGATTCTTTCTCCGATGAACAAGTATTTGCAATAACTCTCAAACAACCTCCTTGGTATGCAGATTTCGCCAATTACATAGTGTGCAGATTAATAACGGATGAACTGAACTTCTACCAACAAAAGAGGTTCATGTTCGAATTTAAAAAGTACTTTTGGGATGAACTGTACTTGTTTCGAGAGTGTGCAGATCATATCATTAGAAGGTGTGTTCTGGAAGAAGAAGCTGTAGAAATTCTCCATGTTTGTCATGCTTCACCGGTTGGGGGCCATCATAGCGGTGTGCGTACAACCGCTAAAGTTCTCCAAAGTGGCTATTACTGGCCATCCCTCTACAAGGATGCGCACGAATTTGTGAAGAAATGCGATCAATGTCAGAAGCAAGGTGGAGTGTCTAAAGGACACGAGTTACCCCTTACTCCCAATTTAGAAGTTAAGTTATTTGATGTTTGGGGAATAGATTTCATGGGCCCATTTGTGAGTTCATTTGGTAATAAGTATATCTTGGTGGCGGTAGATTATGTTTCTAAATGGGTGAAAACTGTTGCACTTCCAAACAATGAAGGGAAAAGTGTGGTTCAATTTGTGAAACGCTACATCTTTGCTAGATTCGGTACTCCTCGAGCTATCATTAGTGATGGTGTATCCCATTTTTGCAATAAATGGTTCTCAGCTACATTGAGTAAGTATGGGGTAAAACACAAGGTAGCAACTCCATATCATCCCTAAACAAGCGGTCAAGTTGAAGTGTCAAATCGGGAAATCAAGAGCATCTTGGACTAGACAAAAACCTCAAAAGAGAGAGTAGAGCAGTTGAACGAGTTGGACGAATTTAGGTTCAAATAATACGAAAGTTTAGCTCTTTACAAGGAAAATATGAAGAAGTGGCATGATGCTAAAATACTTAAGAGAGAGTTCAAGGTGGGAGATTGGGTGTTACTATACAACTCCCGACTTAGACTCTTTCTCGAAAAGCTCAAGTCCAAATAATCAGGACCATTTAGAGTGACACGAGTATTCACAAATGGTGCCATTGAACTTGAGGGTCAAGAAGGACCTGCATTTAAGGTGAATGCGCAACGCTTGAAATTATACTTTGGAGAATGCCAAGAGATTTATTTGATTGAGGTGGGGTACTTGGAAGATGCCTAAGAGCATTTTCATGTCGTGCCACGACGTTAAATAAGGCGTTTCTTGGGAGGCAACCCAAGTGTTAGTGTTTTCAATAATGTGTGTTGTTTTTGCAGGAGCTAGATCATGTACGAGACAAAAGGGCTATTAGCGAGTCGCCGAACCCGTTTGGCGAGCACGACTTGGTCCGCCTTATGGACCTAAAAAATGGAGCTGAGATTTTGGAACATTCGGTGGGATACCTTCACCATTCGGTGTGTCGTCGCTGTGCTTAGGCGACTCGAATTTCCTCCATTTTTTTTCTTCAACGCTGACAACATTCATCAAGAATCGTCCGATGATGCTCTGAGTCCATTATGCGAGTCGACGACCTATTCGGTGACCTCCTACATCTTCGCCGATCCACCTTTCTCTGAGAGTGCAGCCCACTGGAACTAAGGGCGATCTAAATACCATTGGGCGCATCACCGAAGCATTCAGCGACTGGTTCACTCTATCGCCAACTGGGCACTTAATGACGATTCCTCGTTACCTTGTTCTACTTGTTTACACACTAGACTATTATCATTTCTTATTAGTTTTTTTTATTATTCTTATTTTGTCTTATTTGCGGTAATGCTCGTTCTCTAACCACATTGAGGATAATGTTGAATGCTTTTGGTGGGGGATGGCAATCGGTCAGTGAACCCCTCTTGTTTGTGTTTGAATGTGGTTGTTCCCTTGCAAATTTGAGTATCGGTCATGATCAATATCGATGACTTGAATAGTGCTCATAATCGAACAAAACTGAATGTGCGGTTACGATGAGGCCAAATGAAGTTGCATAGACAATATGTGATTTTTTTGCATCTCGTTGTAACTAGCCAAGTATCAAATTGAGTCTCTTGTGATTAACATTGCACACTAGCGAAAGTTTGGAGTCTTGTTTGACATTGGTGTCAATGCCTTGTGTGATGAGCTTACTGTGAACCATGTGTTATGATACCTATAATTTGCCTCGTTGGTCCGGTTGACTAATTAATGCAATATCTTGATATGATCTTAGGCAACTTTGAAGAGTGTGAAACAATTTGACATTATACCTATTTTTGTGGCCTACCTTGTGAGTGTGTGAACTCCGCTTGAACACCCTTTGAGCCTTAGCGTTTTCTTGGAAGAAACTTGATGAAATTGTGACCTTTCTTGATCCATTACGCATAATCCTCATTATTTGTTGTTTGTTTGAATAACCAACTTAGGCCAAAAACCTAAGTTGGGGGTGGTGAAAAGAGAAGGTAAATCAAGAAGTGCAAGAAAGTCCCCTTTGACCCATGGTTTGAGAAAAATGGAACCCCTCCATATAAAAAAAATTGTTGAATAAAGTTGTGAAAATGCAAGAAGAAATGGGGTTTCCAACATTCCATAGAAAGTGAATAATGGGATGACTTGTGAGCACGACTGAAAATGATGAAGAAAAGGAAAGAAAGTTTTATTGACACCACATCTCATGAGGATTACAGTCACTGAGCCTAAATGACCATACATTTGTATTCAACCCCATTATAAACCTTGAGAAGACCATTTTGATCTTGAGTGAGCTGAAACAAGTGTCGATTGGAAAAAAAAAGGGCAAACCTATGGGTGAAGTCATGCATTGTGTTCATCTTTGTGATTGTGAGTGTTGTATTTGATTCCGGAGCTTTAAATTGTTGAACCATTGTGTGTGAATATGAAATCATTATTTGTGTGAGGACATTTGAATACCATTGTTGAGCTTGAACTTGCATTTAAAGCAAGTATTGTGAACTTGAGAATCTTTTGATAATGGTGAGTCACAACTTGAATCTTTGAGTGAACAGTTGATCCTTGCATGAGTAAGTTGAGTCTTTTTGTGTGCATTCATGATTGAGTCTTGTGTAGCACTGTTTGAGACAACCTTTTTGAACTGTCGAACTTGAGTTTTACTTGAGGACAAGCAAAAGTTTAAGCTGGAGGTGTTGATAAGTCCATGATTTGGACTCATTTAGGGCTTTATTTGTATAGATTTAGTGTCCTCAAATGCACGTTTTGTGCCAATAGCTGATGTAAAATCCCTGATTCTCAGGTATTTGGATTTATGAACGAAGTATAGACACTAATGTGCAAAAAGGAACAAATCAAGCTAAAAGAATGAAGAAATGAAGGCATGGTGATCGCCGATGTCATTCGGCAAATTGCCAAATTGCTACGATACCGCCTAAAGTTACAGAATGCTGGAGTGAAACTGGGAGTAATTTCGGTGAGCAGCAGTTCCATTCAGCGTGACGCCGATCCATTCGGCGAAGGATGACCAGGTCGCCAAAAGTGCTGAAGAAGATTCAAACAAGTGTTGATGGGCGAGATAGAAGGAAAAAGGGCGACTCGTGGAATTATTCTCCGATCCCGATCTGGATCGCCTAAAGTTACAGTAGCCGGACCAAGAAGAAGTGAAAAATGAAAGCGAGATGAAGAACAATCGACGAGTCACCAAACTGTCGGCGAAGCCCAACTTACCTCGCCAAGTGGTCTTTAACAGTTACACATCAGACTTGTTTAAATTGATTTTTCCTAGAGAGAGAAAGCATTCAAAAATGGGAGAGATAGAAAATTGAGAGCAAAAACATTACCATCGTGGTTTTTAAGGGATTTTAGCAAGATTCTTGGTTAACATTTTGTAATAGCAAAGATTTTAGTAATTTCTAACATTTGAATTTCGATTACCCAGTTGTAGAAAACATGACATATGTTGATTTTCTTATTTTTGTTATGAGTGGCTAAAACCCTTTTCTTCGGGTTTTGACTATGAAGCCAATTGTTGAGTTTTACTAAGTGGGTGTCGTTGAATTGTAAATAATGGTGTTAATTTGAAGTGGGTCTGAGTTGCTGCTGCATTTCGAGGTCTTGTTGCGTGTTGAGAGCAACAAGTTCAGTGTTGTGTGCTTGCTCGAGAGAGAGGTGCAGAACCAAAATAGCAAACTTAGCATCCTTAGTAGTGGGTTACCATTAACTTAGCTTGAGAGAGTGAAACATGAGAACTATCCTTTGTATCCAGCTTGAGAGAGTGGATTTGATGAGGACCAAGGGCTGGGCATCTTTCGATTAGTGTTGAAGTTCAAGAGAATTTGACATAGAAAAGGTAATTGTTCGAGAGAAAGTTACTTTACATATGGTCCGACCTACCCATGACGAATTATCCTATTGTGAGCATCAATATTCATCCACTAAGTTAAAATTGACAATTGGTTGGTCATTACCCCAAGTCTTACTTTACTATTTGATCGTTTCGTGTTAAAGTGTGAAATTGGAGTGATAATTGAAACTAGACATTTGAAACAAAAACGAAAAAGGTGTAACACTTGCTCAATTGATGAGATTGTTGTCATACTTTCATCATTGAATTTGAAGGAAAAACTATTCCCTGTGGAATTCGACCCCAACTCACTTAGTTGTGTTATATCACTGACTAACGATCGTTGGCACTTAGTATTGGATGAAGTGTCCTGATACGTGAAATCAGCCACCATAACATACTTACCATTCTTCATTCTCATCTTTAGTTAATACTCATGGATAAGGAACATTCACATTTAATAAGTCATGACAAGGAAAGCAACTCATAATAACATTCCAAGTTAAATATTCATCATTACATTAAGCCTTTAATTCAACAATCTCATTAGCCTCATTATGAGCACATTAATTTCATTATACATTATGACATTAGAGAAACACACCATAGTCACTCTCAAAGCCTACTCGTGCAATGCATGGATGACATCCCATACTACCACCCACACTAAGTAGTGCATTCTTGAGAAGCCATAGTTCATTATCATTCATTGTGGGGGTAAGCCTTAACTGACATAGACCATGTGAGCAAATCATAAAATCCCCGTGTTACCTACACTGAATAAGGGATTCCTACTTGCAAAAGGTAAGACCATTAACATTTAGCTTAGGTGGATCCACTAGTTATAACCTATGAGGGCATATAGTTATAGGATAGGGATATTGCTACTAGATACCCCGCCTTAACTCACGAATGAGCATCCATCTCAATCTATATCCACTCGGTCCTTAGCATTATTTCCCACGGAGTACTTAACATTCATTACTTTGGTTCATTATTATGGGTTGAGAGATTGTTACTAGATACCCCACCTCAACTCATGGATGGGCATCCATCTCAACCCAACATTCATTCATTAGATAGCTCATAGATTCAAATGTGAGAATATCCTTTCAACTAAGAATCTCCATATTGTGTGAAAGACCTTTCACAATGTCATTATCATTCATTAGTGTACAATTGAGAATGACCCTTCAATCAACATATCATCATTAACACAATCATAGAAACTTAATTCATTCTTCATTCATGAGTGTGTGTAGTGAAAATAACCTTCCAACAACACCACCATTGCATTATAGTCATGATCACACTACTTTCATTGAAATCACAAAGCATATACATAAGCATCATGATTATACATCAACCTTCATAAATTGCCCTTCAAGTCCATGAGTCACAATTCACCAACACACCTAGAATTTCTATAATTTAGGCATGAATAATGTTATAGTTCAAATAGTTAAACCATTACAAGAACAATTGCATAACATTCATTCTACTACAATTCACCCACATCACATAGTCATAAATTAGGGTTATGGGGAAATCATGGATTCATGGGGGATTTTATCTTAAAACCATGATAAAACAGCAATTCAATCTTAATATATGATAATTAAACCATTGGAAACCCTTACTTTTCCAATCTACTTCTCTATTGATGGCCCTAAATAGTCTTTCCATACAAATGATGAAGAGGTAAAGGGACATAGGATCCCCTTGTCTATTACCTTTGGAGGGTTGAAGAAATCAGACTTCTCACCATTCACAAGCACAAAGATGGAGCTAAAGGAGACACAGGACATGATGAGGTCACTGAGCTTCTTAGGGAAGTTAAAGAATATGAGGGATTCTCCGATTAAAGGACCATTCAAGCTTGTCAAAAGACTTTTCAAGGTCAAGTTTAAGAATCATGTTTGCATTTTTCCCTTTCATCTTCTAGAAGTGGGAAATATATTCTTGGACAATGATGGAATTATCAGCAGCTCTTCTATTAGAGAGGAAGCTAATCTGGGTAGGGCCAATTATTTGAGGCAGAATGGGTTTGATCATGTTCACAATGATTTTGGTCACAAGCTTGTAGACAATGTTACAAAGGTCAATGGGCCTATAATTCTTTATGGTTGAGGCATTTTGGCAATTTTGAATGAGACTTGGCATAATGCTTTCCTGGAACACTTTCTTGCAGAAGGAGATGGTTTTGTCCCCCACAACATGCCAAAATTTTTGGTAAAAGAGGGGATGGAGGCCAAAATTTTCGGTTTAACGTTTGCTATTAACGCAAACGTTTGGTACATTCGTTTCATAATATTTATATTTTATTTTTCTTCTTTAATTTTTGTGTTATTATTATTTTTATATTACACTTTACATATAATTAAATATGAGTTCTACCAAAAGAGATACCGGTAAAGGAAAAGAGAAAGAACCAAGTGCCATTAGTAAATTATTTAATTTTGATAAAAAAATAGTAAGGAAAAAAATAAGAGTAAATGTGGTGGTACTTCTTCTAAATCAATGTCTAGAGTTAGATTTAATACAAATGATTCTACTTATGTTGATGATACTTCTTATGATATTGATTCAAATGTTCAACTCGATCATGAAAGTTTAGAATGACGTTATGATGATATTAATCCTAATCTTGATGAATATTCAGGTGAAGAAGTAGAAGTTGATCCAGGAGAAGAAGATTTAGAAGATACACCTATTAGTCCGGTGACAGAAGTTCCAACTGAAACTACAAATCCAACGGAGCAAAATTGTGGACGCCCACCCTTTATACCTCATACAAGGGAGAAGGTGAAGTATCAACACCCTAAAACTTCTGTTGTGTGGTAATTTATGACTTTAGATAAGGAAAACTCTATTGCTATTTGTAATAAGTGTAAGCAACCTTTTAAACATAGACAAGGTAGGGGTCAAGGTGGGATGTGGGGGTTAAATAGACATTTGTTATCTTGTGTGCCGATTAAATATAAAGAAGCTAAAGCATTAGCCGATAGGAAAAAAAGAATTCCAGTTAATGATTTTGATATTAATGTTAATGAATCGGTAAGGGCTTCTAACATGGTTCAAGGAACATTAGATCCTTCTAACCTCGGTGGTCCACTAACACAACATAAATATAATAAGGAAAGAGATCACGAAAATTTAGCTAAAATGATTTATGTTTATGGTTTGCCTTATAGTTTTCCTTCGCATCCCAGTTTTATTGAATATATTCAACAAACTTATAATCCTTCTTTAGAGGTTTTTCAAGAAATACTGTTAAAGCTGATGTTTTTGTATATCAAGGTAAACATTGTCAATATCTTTGTTGTTTGTTTAGCTTATTAGATTGTAGAGTGTCTATAACTTCGGGCATGGGTCGTAGTGTTAATGGACATGATTATTTAACTATTACAGCACATTGGATTGATCATAACTGGAATTTGCAAAAAAGAAACTTAAGTTAGAAAGAATGTGCATGTAGAGAAAAAAATTGGTGCATATTTAGCTTCAAATATTTTGAATGTTTTAGATTATTACATGTTTATAGATAAAGTAATGGTTGTCGCATTAGATAATGCATCTAATAATACAAACGCTGCTAGTATGTTAAAAGTTAGATTATGTCCAATTGATGTTAATGCTTTTCATGTTAGATGTGTTGCACATGTATTAAATTTAGTTGTACAAGATGGTATTTCATTATTTGATTGTGGTTGTATGAAAATTGAATATGTTGTTGCCTAGATTTTTTATGCTCATAGAGCTGCTAGAATTAGGGAATTTAATGAGTGTTGTGTACTATGTGATTTGCCACCAAGAAAAATTCCAAGACATATTAAAACAAGGTGGAATTCTTTTTACGAAATGCTTTCAGTTGCTTACGAATATAAAGGACTCGTACAAATGGTGTTTAATGCTCATAATGATGACCCATTAGATAGAATTTGTGAAGAAGATTGGGAAGAAGCTAATGAACTATTAGAATTTTTAAGACTTTTTTATGATGCTACAACTATATTTTCTGGAATTTATTATCCTACTATTTCATCAGTATTAATAAATATTTGTGCTATTTCAATTCAATTTTCTAAATACAAAAAAATTGAAAAATTTAGAGTTGCAATTGAAGGTATGATTGAAAAATTTATAAAATATTTTTTTCCTATTCCTCAAATTTATTTAAATGCTACTTTACTTCATCCTGACTATAAATTACGAGGTGTGCAGGGACTTGTTGACACTTTTTATGATACTTTAGAAATTTTACCGGAAGAAATTCCAACTTGTGAAATGTGTAAGTCTAGCATAAAAGTAGAAGCAAAAATTTTGTATGTGAAATATAGAACTACGGGATATACTCAAGGAAAAGTTGGTCAAACTTCTAATCCTCAGAGTAAAGCTCGAATTTCAAGTTATATGCGAGGTTTTCTTGGTCTTAATTCTACTAACTGTGATGATTTTGAAGAATATCTTAATCAATCTTTAGAAACAGTGGAAGACAAAGATGGCAATGAAGATTTATTAGCATGGAGGAGGATGCGGAGCGTTGCATTTCCAATTTTGAGCAAAATGGTTCGTGATGTTCTAGCTATTCAAGCTTCATCAATTGCATCGGAGGCTGCTTTTAGTGCGGCAAGGTTTCAAATTGGCGATCATAGACATTCATTGACGGAAGAAAGTTTGGAAACATCAATTTTTATTTAGAGACTGGGTCAACGCCGAGAGGAGAAATTATAATTTGCGAAAGTTAAGTTCCAGACAAGAAGCTTGGGTTAAAGCGGTAATTGAATCTACTGACGATGAATTAGAGTCACAAGAGTTTCTAGCAAGTTTACCAACACCGGAGGATGTCACCATCGATATGCTTCGACAATTAGAATTGGATTTTAAAGGAGAACACAAATATTAGATTACATCCGAGAACTAATTGAAACAGAACCCTTCCTAGAAGGTGGCTTCGTAAATTAGTTACTCATCTGATATTTGTAACAAATATTAGTTTTACATATGAGAACTTATTGAAACAGAACCCTTCCTAGAAGGTGGCTGCGTAGATTAGTTACTCCACTAATATTTGTAAATTGTAACTTCTAAGTTCTAAGTTGCAATTAGATTTTATTGAATAAATTTGAAGGCTTTATTCAAGTCTTTTTTTATACAACTATTGTCTTGCATTTTAATTTTAATATATACATACATATATACTAAACGAACTTTAAAATACTTAATTTAAAAATCGAAATTTGACATTTGAAATTTCAAGTTTAAATTACTTTAAAATATTTAAAATACAAATTTGAACTTCTCAACTTTGAAATTTGAAATTTGAAAATTGAAAATTGAATTTGAAATTTGAAATTTGAAAACTTAAGCATTATTTATTAGCTAAAAATGTTATTGAAAACCAAATAAACTAAAAATGTTATTCAATAACATATAATTTCAATACAAATAAATAAGTATATAAAAAATAAAAAATCTCACGTCCCGTCCCATCCCGTATATATAGTGGGACGGGATGGGACGTATTTTTGTCCCCCAATCCCGGTCCCGGCCAAATCCCACCAGCGCCGTCCCCCAGTCCCCGTCCCCTTGCCAGCCCTACCTAAGATGAACATCTCAATCCATTGGGAATATGCCATTCCTTTTTATTTGTGGAACATTTAGTTAACACGAAACCACATGTAGCTATTTCTGTTTGTAATGATGCATAATATTTAACCCAAAAATATATAGTAGACAAGCTACCTACTACTTGGAAGAAACGGTTGTTGAAATTGGTGCTAGCTAATTCATGAAAAATTAATTAAAGAGTTACACCGTCTCTAAAAGTATTGTACTTTAGAACTGTTGTGGCTACCTCGTGGAATTGAAGTTAAGCATTCCTTGTAAACTATAACACTCAAACTTGCGGGAAAACCATGTAAAATATGTTCCTTTTCTTCATTGGAATTAATATCATATGAAATAAGATGTCCATTTTTGCTTTGAAAAAGCAATATATTATTCTTCCAAACAGCTAGCGGTGATTCAACCGGAACAAGTCTGATTGTGTTTTTCAATATCCAAGACTTGCTTACACCGTACTCCTCCATCACCCAAACATGGACTTTATCTTTTATTGGATCAATAGGAGACATTGGGTTAGGGTAAGAAATCAATGTCAGAGACTCCCTTAATATTACAAGACCATAATATTGCTCATTGGTTAGAATATTACAAACATCAGGCATTTTTATAATGCGAAATATCTCAGTGCACATGTCAAAACAAAGAATAACCATCGATATATCTGTAGTTGCAAACCAATGAACCACTTCCTTGTATAACATCTCAGAACAAGGTAACCAATAAATCAATGGAAAATGTAGATGCTCCACTTCTCTCCAACAATCCATGCTAAAATCATAAACATCAATTTTACTTTCTCTGGGACCTGGATAATCATCAGAAGGATCCCAAAATATTTCAGAAATCCTAACAATTTTATAGTATTTTGCAATCGAGTCGTAGCCAAATCCAATCCCTTCAACGGAACGATGAAAACCTTGTGGACAACCAAAAGGGCTAGGGGGGAGCAATCTAAAATTTCTAGTAGCTGGATTAAATAAAATTATGGTTATGGAATCTGTTAAGGCAATCAAACCATGACAAGGACCGACAAGTGGATAAAAATTACATTTAAAATTGGTGGACATATATGTTATGTTTATATCTGGAAAAAGAGGGTTAAAAGCATCATCATCACCAGAAAGAAAAGACAAAACATTTATAAATTCATTTGGTTCTTCTTTGATGGAATGCTTGAAGAGAATGAATTCATCTTCTATGGTTGTTTGGTAGTTGAGATGAAGATGTATAAATGTGGTGGATTGTATGAGAGCGTACCAACTTTTAGAGATGCATTTTAATCGTATGAGGGATTTTACTGGAAACCTTACTAGTATATTACTCACCAAATCCCCCGGCATTTTCTTTATTATTCCATTCACCATTGATCCTTTATTCTCATGAATACGCAGTGAATTGCATTGTTCTTAATGGTGATTGATTGTATAGTAACAACTTTAGTGCCTTGAAAGAGGATTTTTCATCACATGTTTAGCTCTTTAACCAACAAAATTTTCAAACGTCCAATTTTGTGATTTAGAGTGTTCCACGGAGAAAAAACTAAAACAAATTTAGAGGTATGATAACTATATATGAAAGTCCCATTTACTATTCAAAATAAGCACACCATAAGATATTACTCCCTCTGGCCTCTAGCTGTTTAAATTTATGTAACTAGTTATTATGTGGAGAGCCAAATTGACACCTTCTTTAATCATAATTGTTGTAAATTCTTTTTAAATAATTTGAATGGTTAAATATGGTGCAGGTCCTTAATACATTTTAAGTAGTTTCTAAAACTGAAAATCTTATTTCAGAAATACTAAAGACACCATATACAAATTCACATACAAATTTTACTAGTTTGATCCTAGTAAGATGCGACACATAAATTGAAATAAAAAAAAGTATGTGATTATTGTTCCTCCTGTTGTTAAAAAATATTGGACAAATATTTCAAATGGGACAAATCGTAGAAATTATTGTCAATTTTGTTTTTACCCCAGATACGACTACATCATTTATTTGTTCTGAAAAATTTTAATAGGATATAGATTCATATTTCTTTTGGATTTCATATTTGCATCCAAAATTGTAGAATCAAATTGTACTCATGTAAATTTTGGTTGCTTTTATATTCATAAACTAATTTGGACTATTCATGATCGTTGGAAAATGTTATTGGGAGGGGTCCATCCCTAAGGGTTAATTAGTTTATTAGTTCATTAGTTCATTAGTTCATAGCTTATCCTCCTCCTAAACCTTACCTATAATGTGTAAGCACGCCATTATGAATGTAGAAAAATGAGTGTTTTTTCTTTTCCAAAACTTATCAATAATTGTTCATTTTTTATGACAAAAATTACATGCAAACCAAAAAAGAATTCCCCTTGAGATGTCCTCCAAAATATGTGTTGATGCCATTTATTAACTATTTTTGGTCTGGCATTTTAATATTAATAAAATGTATCATATGTCACATTATGCATCATGTTATGTCTTGTGCCTCTTTACTATCATCAATTATGTAAGAAAGTGGACATTAGTTGTTAGTAATTTATGTAACCACTAACTCTTCATTTCACCCATTATTCAACCTAATTATTATTGTAAC
Source organism: Solanum raphanifolium (assembly GCA_036250405.1). Taxonomy (NCBI): domain Eukaryota; kingdom Viridiplantae; phylum Streptophyta; class Magnoliopsida; order Solanales; family Solanaceae; genus Solanum; species Solanum raphanifolium. Next base: position 1,993 of record JAJOOE010012993.1, on the reverse strand, counting down.
TTCTGTAACCTTTGAGCCATTCATTTACCCAATTTATTACCCACTATCTTCCTATTTATTGTAAGGAAGAATTCCTCAACTATAAATAGTGTATGTGGTCTTACTTTGTGTTGATGAGAACAAGAGAAGTACATGAAAATATAGAGCGAAAAAGATGAGTAGTATTGTATTGTGTCTATCAAGATTAGTGTAGTGAAAGAGAGAGTTGAGACTTAAAAAAAAATATTCTAAGTCTTCAATTATATTCACTATGTACAAGAGAGGATTTATATGTTGAGGGAAGATGTTCTTATGTGAAGCTTTGAACTCTTCAACTAATCCGGAGTTGCTTGAGTTGTATGACGTTGTTGGGATGTTGTATAATGGAAGGGACAAGTCAAGAGATATACTATTGGATCGGTGTAGATTATGCGGCAGTGGACTTGAATCTCCTTTGAGAGTGCGACACCACGGCTCATCCTAAAGATTTGTTTCTTCATTTTTATCAATTTATTTTCAACCGTAATTTATTATATTTATGGTATATTACACCAACAATTACCATTAAACACAAAATTAAAGTATCATGGACATGATTTTATCATTAGTGATGTACCCAATTGGTGATATACTAGTTTTTGTAAATCACTAAAAAATTGGACGAAAAATAATGTTTGTCGTAAAAACCATGTTGATACATTAGATCAAGTGCAGTTGTCTTTGGAAACACTCTCTATACCAATGCGATTTTTGGCCGCCTCATATTTCTAACCTTATTGTCTCGCCGGAGATGGGCAATCCAGCCATTTCAGTCAAATTCATTGTCTGATCAGGGATCTCCCCTTTAATTTTTTTTATACTCCTTTTCCTATTCTTTCTCACGAGATTAATTGGTAAGGGGACACTTCCAAAATTTAATTTGAGAAATAGCCACTTAATTTCTTTTTGATTTAATTTTTAGGGTTACGGTTAGGAAAAGTGAAAAAGTGGGGTTGGGTTGTGGGTGATGAACCTTTTCATCACTTTACGAACTTGGGGATAAAAATACAAGTATATAAAATATCATTTTCATCCCAACACTTCAACATTAAATAAATTCATCCCTCCAAAAAATTAAATTACAATCCCAAAGAATATAAAAAAATATTTAATAATATTAGGTAAACATTTTCTGAGGAAACCTCAGAACGTTCTCAGAGAACTCTTCGTCTTCCATAAACCTGCTTTACCGAAATTATCAACCTCCATAAAATTGATCATTCTCCAACAAAACTTTCATCTTCCATTATTGAAAACATAAAGAAAAGTGAGATCCTATAATCGTTCCTGAAAAATGAATTGGAGTGTGTCTTTTTTTCATCAATCTTCTTTCCCAACTTCAGTTGAATCTTTTTTAATCTTCTTTCCAAGTTCAGTTAAATCTTTTTCAATCTTCTTCCTCTCAAGTAAGTTTAATTGTGTTTTCAACAACTTTTAGCTTATTTGATTTTTTTTATCACAATACTGTATATTCTCGTCTCTGTCTCTTGTTCATTGTATTTTATTCCTTTGTATCTCCTCTTCTTAAATTGTGTAATATATGTTCTTCAATTGCTTGTTCTATATTTTTCTTATTTTCCTGCCATTTATGCTATTTTTATCTTTGGAACTAAGTTGGCCTACGCCTAAAAAATACCGCTTGTTGGTACTCATATTACAGTTTTTGCATCATTAGAATTAGGGGTGTTCACGGGTCGGTTTGGATCGGTTATTGGTCAAAATTAAAATCAAACCAACTTAATCGGTTTTAAAATTATCAAAACCAAACCAAACCAAATATAATATACATTTATCGGTTTGGTGGTTATCGGTTTCGGTTTGGGTTGATTCGGTTATTAACCATACACAAAAATAAAAGAAACAATTCATTCAAAATGTGAAAAAAGTGACAACAATCCATTCAAAACGAAAAATAGTTAGAATGACTTAAATTACTGAACTTTAGATCACTAAATTTACTATCAATAAAGCTTTA
>JAJOOE010012992.1:0-37030 GCA_036250405.1 Solanum raphanifolium | reverse complement strand
AAACCAACTTTTTTTTATATGTCTTTTAATTTTATATGTGTTTTGTCCTTTTCCATTTTGAAAAACCAATACTCTCTCCATTTTATTTTATATGTCATTTCTTTTTATAAATATATTGGTTATTCCCTCTTCTTATTGGAACACATGTTCACTTGTGGTGAATACTTATTCCCTCTTCTTATATAGTAACACATGTTGACTTGTGGTGAATACTTATAGTAATTCTTATATAGTAATATTTTCTCATAAAATTTTAACTTTCAGCTAAACTATATTATAAAAGGATTATAAAATGTTCATAAGTTACTAGAGAATTATTTAAATATAGTTGTTCAAAATAGGGAATAACTGTTGAAAATTTTGGGAGGCTAACCTGTAAATTGTAATATTTACCTTTGAGCAATCAGGTTCAGCCTTTATTTTTATTTTTCTTCTATGGTTATTACATAAAAATAATAAAAAGTTGATGGTAAATAAGAAAGACGTATTTTTTCATCGAAATTAAACACTTCATATTACTACACTTTATTCTAATGCTAACATTCATGATCCAAATTAAATTTTAATCACAAGTAAACAACAATATGTGAATAGGTTATAGATACAAATTCATTGATTTAATTATTTGTATTTAAAGTTGGTTATTTTTCACTACAATTTTAAAATTTCTTGGTATCCCGTCCAAAGCCTAGTAACCATATTAGAGCTCAAATAACCCAAATTCACATCAGAAAATCCCACATTGAAGGGCCTAACTAAATCTAAATTTGAATTGGGAAGTCCCTGATTGGAGGTAAAAAGCTCCCTTAACACAAACGACTCCATACCCTGAAAGACTTGAACCCAAAAAATCTAGTTAAAAATGAAGAAGTACTTATCACTCCACCACAACCCTTCTCAATCAAATTACTCTGTTGCAAGGTTTTGTACCCTATTTAGATATAGAGGGGAGGCACACTTGGTTAGCACATGAAACTATCCAGCAGCATTTTTCATGTTCTAGCCTTGTTGACATAGATGATAAACAAAGTATTTGATCTTTATAAAATGGTCAATATACTTAACTATAGAAGGAGCAAAATAACTACTTTGTACATCCAGAATTACCAACTTAAATTGGAGCTCACAGCTTGTACTATCTTAATGAAGAGGATTATTACTTTCCTCCAAGCTGGATTTTACTTTATCTACATAATATTCTTGTTTCCTATAGACTGGGCTAAACCAGTCTCTCTAGTACACATTCAAGTCGAGGATCACAGTAATAAAACATGAATGCCAATGTCAAATCCATACATGGAGGCCGTTTCATCAACGTGTATCATCATTCTATCTTACTGTTGTCATCTGATGGCACCATATCCACAACTTCTTCCAAGCGATCTTCAAGGTTTTTCAATGACCTTTCTACCCAAGTATGAGTATTGTATTGTACATAACTGTCACAAGGATAACCCGGCTTGCACACATAAGCCACCAAGTAATCAGCCAAAATGCAAGGTATCTCACACCTTAGGAATTCTTGAACCCACTTATCATAATGGGGCAGGGTCTCATCGACAACAGCAAAATCGATACCTGAGTTAAGGAAGCGAGTGTAAGGAGGTGAAGTTGCTAATATAGTACCATCTCCAGCCTTGACAGCGCGCTTCAGTGTATCCTGATTCAACAAAGAGTAGCAATATTGAGATATTCTAGAGGAGATAAAAGAATTCAATTTACATGAACTTAGTGCAAATAACTCACCAATGGTGGTACAATGCAGTCTCCATATATGATTATCTTCATTCCATAAAATGCACCATGTCCAGTTCTCTCCCTCAGAAGCCGCCACTTCCTTGGAGCTTCTAAGTCGATTGCTAAATCTTCTGTTAAGCCCTTTTTGTGCCATTCATATTTTTCTTCATCCAAGAGTCTTCCAGCTTCATTGCTAGCTGTTAAATAATCAGACTTTAGGATCCACCTGCAAAAATCAATAGACCGATCAGTTTACCTGTACAATTGGCACTACTGTAAACCATTATTGAAGCATTACCTTCCAGAGGCTGCAGCAGCAAACAATTTTTCAGTTCTGCGAACTGGATCAGGAACAATGAAATGAGTTGCTTGATATGACCATTGATGAGAATCTCTGCACACATGTCCTTTCAAACGTTTGATGACCTTCTCAAATTCCTTTCTTAGCAGTCGATGCCCACTAAGGATAAACCACCTTTGCTCAGTTCCTACTTTAGTAACCTGCAATGAGCGAGGATTTGCAACATCAGCCTTTAGAGGTTTTTTGTTATCACATTTTGGAGAACTTTTGCCAGCTCCATGTTCATTATAACTCGTGCTTTGGCCTTCAATAAGAGGACTATTCTCCTTCTCCACATCCATGGAGTTCAACTCATGATCAAGTGCCAGTACTGTTTGTTCACCTGGTACAGGTAAACCTTTTTCATTCTCTGTTTCCTCATTCTTCTTTTTGTCATTTTCGGACTTCTTCTTTTTGGCAACTTTTCGGGAAATTACAGCTCTTTTAGCAGCTATATTAGTTGTGTTTGACCTCTTCATTAAATATTTTGGGCCTTTGGTTATTTTCACATCTACATCATTCTCTGCAGAAGTTGATTTATTTGACCTGGTGTTCTTGCCAGAAATAGTCTTTTGAGCTTCAGAGTTCTTGTTGTCAGCATCATGCCTCACAGCACAATCTTCCACATCAGTCCCATCCACGTTCACCACAAGTTCCTCTGCAGATGTAACCAGAGACTGCGGTACTCCACTGACCTCACCTGTTATGACATTCAACTCATCATACTCTTTGCTCTCTGAAGTTTCAGCATCATTATTTATGGATTCAGCTATTTCAACATCTTCCTTTCCAGAATCCAAGTACTTTCTTTTCTCTGTTTCTTTGCTTAATTCTGCACTACCTGCTGGTGGAATCTCAACCTTTGCAAAGCTGAGAACCTCTTGGTGATCTCTGTCCTTTCTGCCCCAGCTCACAGAAGGTGCAGAGTCATTTGCTGGAACAGTCTTGTTATGAAATGTAGTACCTTCCTGATTTCTTGCATCCCTTTCACAGAGACTTAGTCCAGATCCCAGTGTCTTCTTGGGAAGGGTTTTTATCTTTAATGGCTTAGACCCTGACCTAGTATTTCCTACGGCATTTTCCAATTCGGCCATCCGAATAGACTTCTCAACATCTTCTCTTTCATTGCCAGGAGATGGATTTTTGACAGCTTGCAGTTCATTCCTCGGGCTGTTATGTTCACCAGTAGAATGCTCAGTATCACATGAGTGAACATTAACAGGGTCCAAATTGCTGCTCAAAGCAGTCTTTCTTAACCCCATGACTGCACAAGTGCCAGCTTGCAATGCCTCCTCATCACACTCTTGCTGATTTTCTTGTATTATGAAAGTGAAAATAGAAGAATCACATTTCTGCAAGGGATGAAGACTTGCACCCTTGCCAAACTGGATATTGTTGCGCAATGACAAATGTCTGTCCAACTCTTCACCACGATCTTCCACCAGGTCACTATCTACCATGCTTTCTGGATTATGACTAGTTGTTGGAGAGCTTTTATGTAACTCAACCTTCCGTTTCTCAGGTAGTACACCACTTTGGCCCTTTTCAAGGCATGACATTTTACTTGTAGGAATTTTTGCAGAACTAACTACAGTTCCGTCCTGCTCTTTCTCTGAGGAAATGTTCAATTTATCACAATGTTGGCTCACTATATTAGGGGGAGGACATCCTGCACTCTCAATTTGTTTCAAGGCCATGGTGAGACCAATTTTTCTAGGTTTTTTCAGGGAATAACTTTCAACACCCAGGCCACCATCTAACATGCTTTCTGGATATTGACTAGTTTCCAGAGAGCCGTTATATAACATGTCCACCCTCCTTTTCTCATGGAGTACACCACTTTGGCCCTTTTCCAGGCATGACATATTACTTGTAGGAAAGATTGCAGAACCAACTTCTGCTTCATTATGCTCTTTCTCTGAGGAGATGTTCAAGTTATCACAATGTTGACTCACCGCATTAGCGGGAGGACATCCTGCACTCTCAACTTGTTCTGTGGCAATGATGAGATTAATTTTTCTAGGTTTTTCTCGGGAATAACTTTTAACACAACTGTTTGACAAACAAGATTTAGGAGACTTCCTAGCATTATTAGAAACTGAAGTCGGACTATTTCCATTTTGTGGCATGCTTTGTGGCACATCTTCATTTCTACTCACAGTGGTGCCAAGGGTCTCAAGATGTCGCTTGTCAGATCCCTCAAAGGTTGTAACCAGGTCCGGTTTCGATTCCTTTGAAGCAGATAATCCCAGATGCTTATTGTTTCCAAGATCTGACAGACCTGTCTGTATGTGTATCTCTGAGATGTTTCTAGAGATTTCCTCCTTCAAGAGGAATTGATTGGGACTCTTTGAGTGTTGAGGACTAGTGAAAGAAACCCTCTCTCTGCCAATTGCAGTAATATCGTCTTGTTCATCTTCAGAATCCTTGGCTTCGGTTTCCATCATCTCCAACTCATACCCACTGGAGTCCAAAAAGAAAAAAGCACAGGCATGAGCATGTACAAGTATTCTTATTAATTTAATTGGGTAGTCAAAATTGAGGCTCACAAACATAAGGATATGATGTCTAGCATGACCTCTGTAGTTGGAATATCAATAGGTTGTACCTAATTCCATTTTCATTTGACAGCTCTTTCCAACAATATAACTTCATTATTAGGAGCAGAGTGTTCATTTTTATGTTTGTTGATTCATTGTTTCCTTGGCACGGAAAGTACCACAACTAAGAAATCAAACAAGTGAATCAAGAAAGCATTAGCATTCCAGACCTATACCATTCTAAGACAATTTGAAAACTTAAGTCTGAGAAAGCACCTCGAAATTCTTACATGAGCTCCCTCTCGATTGAGCTTAAGCAAACACAATGAATCATGTGCTTTATAGTTTATACTATTGATTACACAAGACAAATTGATGAATGGTGTCTTGTGATTTGTGAATTGATCTAATAATCTTAAAAGATTAGTCACAAATAGCAACACTGACATTCTAGAAAATGATTTCATAATGCCACAATGTAAAACTTCATATATTCAAGTTCTTCAAAATAAAGGGTAAGGTTGTGGACTCCCACAGTGCAACGACCACCAAGGGGACACTGACATACTATAAACTAAAATATCACTGCCAAAACAAAAGAAGATGCCCTCTGATATAGAAAACAAACAAATTCACATTCCTGATGGAAAATGTCTCACCTTTTATCATAGCTAGCCTCCGGAAGAATTTCCCAGGCCCTTAAACTGCAGAATAAAACAAATTTAAAAGGAAGCACCTTGAGTAACCAGACAGTAAAGAAGTTTCTATTGAGGAAAAGTGACCAAAAAGGTGTTGGCATGTGTAAGTTCTACAGAATGTTCTAGCTTACCAATCTTCTAGCCACAGGTGATTCACTAGTTTTATCTTCTTCATTTTCTTGGCAAGCTCGTATTTCTCTCCTATCAAACAACAGAGGCTCATATGGAATTGTAAAAAAGTAGTGAATAGAACAACAACTGATACAGTAAAAAGAAAAATCATATTGAATTTGAAGCATCTTTTTTCCATCACCTGATTTGGTGGGAAAAGCGAATTAGAAGTCATAACCAGTCTATTAAGAGTAAATTACCATAACTTAAGGTAATTCACCGTTCTGTATTAGCAAATGCTTACCTTAAGCCTCGACACCTGAAATTTCCCATAGTAATCCTTACATATAAAAGAGAGAACGCAGAATGAAACTTATCTTGGACTTTCTGCTTATTATGCTGATTTCAAATAAATGTGATTACATTAGATTAGATACTACACTAACTGGATCTTTTACTTTGTTGTGAACTAACCACGTACAACACATGCACACATCAGCAATCCAGGAAACATAATTTAGTTGTGTATTCAAGTTTTAAAATGAAGTTAAAGGAGTTGCTTCTTAATGAAAGGGATCCGCCAACATGAAACACCCTTAACTCCTGCAAGAAAAAACTGCACTGAAAAAAGAAGATAAGAAACAAGGGGAGAAGGTATTACATGCTGCAACATGAGAAATAAGTTTACCCTCAAATTTGTAGCAAATAAGATGAGTGACTTTGTTTGCAACCAATGGCTTTGAAAAGTTTGCACCCATCAGCCCAACCATTATCTGGAAGAAGAAGAAGGAATCAATTAGCAAGGTGGCATAAGATGAAGCAACTATTTAAGTACTGTAAGAAAAAAGAGAGTTGGAATCTACAAACCATAATATCATCTCGGTCTTGCCGCTGATATCCAGTTAAGCACAGTATTAGTGATTTAGCACCTGGGATTCCAGTCAAATCCCTTGGAGGTCTGTACATAATCTGTAAGAGAAATAGTGAATATTCTGAGTTTGGGAAAGGAGCTAAACTATCAAATATTTGAAGTATCACAAGTTAAGGGAATCTGCAGCATCATGGAACAATAACTTCAATCTTCCAGCAGAGAAATTTGAGCTCATACAAACCAATTAAGACATTCATGTGGAACTTTAAGGAGCAATACAAAGGCCAATGCATTTATGTAGTTAGTTATTACTTATTCTGCATAAATTTTGTTAGATCTTCCAAGCACAATGTTGGTACTTGAACGTACTTCACAACTGAACAGAAATAAAGCCCGGTGGAAAAGCAAAATCATGTGAAACGATAAGCATTTATATAGAGCTGGACTCACGGGCATAACTTAAACATCAACTTGTGCACCACAGTAGCATTTGAAAGAAGGGAACAAACAACTCTCACATATTAAGAGCATATCAAGTCGAGTTTTATCACAAAAATGCTAACTCATCGTTATCCTATAACATTCAACTATAAGCGTACGACCAGGCATTTAACTTAGTATGAACTCAATGAAAGCATTTTCCAATTCAGAAATATATCATAGATATAAGGACATCACAATCAAACTTTCAGAATGAACTTACAGAGAGGTGATCGACAGGCATTCCCACATCAAAACTGTGCTCAACCCACAAGCCAGAGACTAAAATTTTTCCATCTTGTCGGGCAGCAACACACAGAGGATCATCCTAAATATTTAAAAAATCATTACCCAATTCCATTAATAATTATAATATAAATTAGTAAAAAAATAAATAAAAACAATTGGGGTTTGCTGATCAATTTAGAGAGTTATATAAACACATAACACATAGAATCCCATGTAGTTGGTTAATTGATAAAATTGGAAAGAGTAAGAAAACTGCGAGTTGATTCCTCAGATTGATACTTTCCACTGAAAGTTATTATCTCATAAATTCACTTTATTTGTTGAAGAAAATTGAAATCAAATAAGAAAGACGAATTTTTGAGATAATAACAATTTTGAGAAATCAAACCCAAGAACTGCCAAAAATGGGAAAAAATGAGAATACAATTTTGCTGCAAAAGTTGCTCTTACATAAACTGCTCTATCAACAATGAGGTGAGTGCAATCCGGGCCATATTCGTTCACGTCAACTCCACCAGCGTCCAAAAGCTTGGACCGGACCTTCAAATGGGGAAAATGACAATTATGAAAAAATAGAGAAAACACGTGATATATAACAATTACAGCGGCAATTCTAAGTATTTGAATACAAATTATGGAGCTCTAAAGGGTAACCTGTTCTTTCTTCGGGGAATCGAACCCAGCAAGAACAAAACGGACACCGATGAAGATTTTAGAAGGATCGTCATATAACATATCTTGCTCGCTTTCTGCCATTGAAATTCCTATATGTTTTTGCTGAATCTAACAGTAGTTTTCAAGAAAAAAAAAGTGAATAATTGAATCAAATTGTGAAAGAGGGATTGAATTGAACAATAGAGTGAAACGTCTAAAAATTCAACAGAACTTAAATTATAAAAAGGAGGGATTTTTCCATTTTAAATAATTTGGTCCACTGGCGGGAGATAAAATTTGGCTCATACAGTTCACATGTATGCCATTATGAATCACTATTGGGCTTGGGCCGGTTTCCCCTTTGGTGTAAATGACATATATATACAGCTGTTATGGAAAATTAGCAACAAATAGCCCATAATTTAATAGCATTTAATAGACCCAAAAAAAAGGAGCACAAATTAGCCCATATTAACAGACGGCTACTAATAGGGTTTTTTTTTTTTTTTGTTGTGACACTAACCGCCACACAACATTAAAAACGAAACGTGGGAAACCATATAAACTCCCCATATTCAGTATCCATAAACTCCATGAATTCATAAAAATTCATGTATTCAATATAAAAAATCAACGAGGTTCTACTACAAACATCAACAAATAAAGGGCATCTTTGATAGTGTTGATTAATCATAGTGGAGAATGGAATAGCGCAAATAATTTTGTAAATTATTCCATGGAGGGGGTGGTTATTACAACAAACATTGATTTCAACGGATTCACTCGCTTGATTTCAAGCCATCTAAATGTCGATACTTCCTTGAATTCGTTTGATTTTCATTATAAAATTGATGAAAATTATATGCCGATGTTGATACGAAATACTATGGGATTACGAGTATACATCGAATTGAAGAAAGGTTCAGGAAACTTCAAAGACTATCCATTGTGCATAACTTGGAAAGCTATAGATATTCATCATACACTTTCAATTAATGGAGAAGACTATGGGGAGGTCAATACCCAAATAATAGCTCATGGTAACACCAACACAAACAATTTGAATGTAATTGAATATAACGACATGGATGCTCGGGAGATTGCATATTTTATCTATTATCAAATGATTTGGTTTTTATTACGTGAATGAACAGTCATGTATACAATGCGTTAATGTATACATATTCGTGTATTCATTCACTAAAAATGTAAACATTGAATCGAATTATCTTTTATCACATGAATGAGTTTTTATCACGTGAATGAACAATCATCTATACAATGCATTCATGTATATATTGTTTACATCCCTACTCTATTCAAATAGGGCGAAATGTCGCGATGACTAAAAAAATAATCAATTAATTTAATTTTAAAAGAATTTAAAGAATAAACAAATTTTAAAAGAGTCGCCACCTAATTTTAGGAAAAAAACTAGGAAACCATTAAGTGATCTACGAAACCATTAGATTCTAGATAAGGGGTTCAAGTTATTCCGAAGGGAAGGTGTTAGGCATCCTTCGAAATCCACAACTGTGGGTCCCGACTGAATTCATTTTTTTTTCAAATTGAGGAGAAGATAAAAATAAATATACAAGTATAATAAACAAGTGATATACACAAGTAATAAAATAAAACAATAATATACTAAACGGCCTAAGTTTGCCTATCGTTAACAATATACACAAATAAACATATTCGAACTCCATTGGAATAGCTTCAATGGAAGCAACTCCGGGGTACCTGTAAAGACACTTAGTAAAAGTGTTAGTACTAAATAAATATGAATAAAAATGAATAACTCAAAAATAAACCCGTCTAATTAACATGGAAGACCTTGGAAATCAACGGTAATTTCTTCATCGGCCAATTTTAACATACAACATATATAAACTTAAAATAAATTTGCGTCTTTTAAAATAGGGAGGCCTCCAAAACCGACGGAGAGATTTTCTCACTGGTCAACTTTTAACATACAATTTAGATAAGACTAGTGATGAAAGTTAAGCAAAATAAACAATAAAATAACAAGCTATTTAAAACTTGAAAAGTAACAATTTGCTAAACTAAAACTAAAAAACACTCCAACTACCAAATCATAAATAAAGGACATGTAACAATAAGCTAAAACGAATAATTAATTTAATTAATGAAACACACATAATTAACGGCAAAATAAAATAACATACGAATGAACAAATGACCAGACATATATAGTAATATATAATATATAATAAAAATAGCAAAAAGGACCTGCAATAATAATAATAATAATAATAATAATAATAATAAATACAACCAACAACAACCATAGTAGTCAACATAACAATCAAAATAGAACAAAATGATAAATGCTCATAAGAACAATACCAAAACTGAGAAGAAAAACGGTACAACAAATATCAAATAGAATATGAAAAGGTAAATAATTGGGTACCAAATATCAAACAAAAATCAACAGAGAATCGCAATAACACTAAAATAAGTCAAGAACTTAATCAACAAGGGAATGATAGAATCAGTTAGCAAAAATACGAACTAAACAGTGATAGAATAAAGGTTACAAGAGTTCGCCAGAAAACATGGATAATGTTAGATTTGGTTGCTCAGAAACAGAGGAAGATCGAGGTGTTGTAGGTTGGTTTCTCACTGAGTTTCGCCGGAGTTAGAGTTGTGGCTACTCCGATATTGAGTGCGAACACCTGAAAAACAAAAGAAAACCGTGAAAGGGGAAGAGGGGAGGGGACTGTCCGTTTGGGGTTGGGTCTTGGGGTCGTTTTCGGTTACATTTTCACCGGAAAAAGGAGAAAAACGAAGGGGTCTTGGTGGTTGTGTTATGGGTCTAGTTGCTGGTTGTTTTATTGTTGGTTTGGAGTTGCTGTTAGCTTTTTCGGCGTTGTGAGTTCGCCGGAGAAGACGATGAGGGTGAGAGGAGAAGCTGGACAACGCGGGTTTGGGGTTGGTATTCGCTGGAAGAAAAAAAAGGGTTTTGGGTGGGGGTTTTGTGTTGTGTTGGTCGGAACTCCAATGGATCTGAGTTGAGAAGAAAATGGAAGGAAGTTGTTGGGTTTGGTTTTTCCGATGTGATTTTGTTTGGTCGGAGGAAAAGAAGAGTGAAAGAGTTGGTCGTTTGTGAGATGCTGGTCAGGTGAGCTGCTGGTAGAGTTATGGTGATTGTTTTCACCAAAAAATGGGAAATGAAAAATGGAAAGGATTCTGGAGGCGGATAGGAGAAAGGAAGACGAGAACCATGGGTTTTTGGATTGTCGGAGCTTCACCGGATTCCTGGGTGATGGCGGCCGGAGAATGAATAGTGAAACCTATCTGAAAATTTATAACCCTATTCTAAAAAATAAATTCACCACCCACCACTCAATGACTAAGAAATAGATTAAAATAGAATATAAAAAATCACCTATAGTACAATACCATTATACAAAATCCATGGGCCGAAACCACTACCTAATAAAATATCTGTGTATGAAATCTTATTCATATTCGAATGAATTTTTAAACTATGCAAAATATCAAAATAAATATTAACAAATGTAAAAAATAAAATGAATATTAAAAAAAATATAATGAACGTAACTAATGACATGTAAAAATGCAATTTTAAGATTAACTGATAAAAGAAAAATCCCAATTTTTGATAAATAAGGATAGTTATCTATAAACTTACTTAAAATTATAAAAAAATTATTTTGAACTATTAAATAAATAAAACTTAAAAGTTACGAATTTTTGAAAATGTTAGGCCAAAATTGGGTGTCAACAGCTGCCACTTTCGTTGGATATGATTGATGAAAGAAATCGTGGATAACGAAAATTGACAAACCCGATTTTGGCCGAACACATGACCTTTATATAAAAGTACGGTTGGAATGTGGTGGAAGTCGATCCCGGATTTGCCTCTAAAAGGTTCCACGTTGTGTTGCGTCCTTGTTGAAGTAGTCCGCACCTGTAGCTCAACTGAGAATGCATCCTCTTGAATGTTCTCGAAGAAACAAAGATGAACTCATTAGTAGAGACAAAATTACAGGAAAAAAGGTAGCATCTCTTACGATACGACAAATGAAGATGATCCATTGGTAGGATAAAAATGCATGTCCCTCAGTAGGACGAATGAAGATGATGTTCCATCGGTAGGATTTTGAATGTATGTCCATCGGTAAGACGAATGAAAAAAAAATGATCAATCGGTAGAATTTTGAATGTGTGTCCATCGGTAGGACGAATGAAGAAAGATGATCCATCGGTAGGATTTTGAATCTATGTCCATTAGTAGGACGGATGAAAAAAGATGATCCATCGGTAGGATTTTGAATCTATGTCTATCGGTAGGACGAATAAAGATGATGATCCATCGGTAGGATTTTGAATGTATGTCCATTGGTAGGACAAATGAAAAAAGATGATCCATCGGTAGGATATTGAATGTATATCTATCGGTAGGACGAATAAAGATGATGATCCATCGGTAGGATTTTGAATGTATGTCCATTGGTAGGACGAATGAAAAAAGATGATCCATCGGTAGAATTTTGAATGTATGTCCATCGGTAGGACGAATGAAAATTCTTTCAACGCAAGTCTCCTCCGACTTGAACGTGGAATAGATAGGGTGCACATCATTCACCTCCAAATCTATGCGACTTAAATGTAAATATCTTTCAACGCAAGTTTTCACCGACTTGAACGTTAAATAGATAGGATACACATCTTTCACCTCCGAATAGATGCGACTTAAATGCAAATATCTTTCAACGCAAGTTTCCTCCGACTTGAACGTAGAATAGATAAGGTGCACATCTTTCACCTCCGAATAGATGCGACTTAAATGCAATGGCCTTATCGACAAATGAAAAATGTAATGGCCCTCTCGGCAAATGAAAAATGCAATGGCCTTCTCGGCAAATGAAAAATGCAATGACCCTCTCGGCAAATGAAAAATGCAATGGCCCTCTCAGCAAATGAAAAATGAATGGCCGTCTCGGAAAATGAAAAAATGCAATGGCCCTCTCGGCAAATGAAAAAATACAATTGCCCTCTCGGCAAATAAAAAATGCAATGGCCTTCTCGGCAAATGAAAAATGCAATGGCCTCTCGGCAACTAAAAATACTATGAAAAATGCAAATGATGGATGACCCAATGATTTTCCACTGTAACGAGGTGGATGGCTCGATAATTGTCCAACTGTAACGAGATGGATGTCTCGATGATTGTCCATTGTAACGAGGTGGATGCCTAGATGAATGTCCATTGTAACGAGGTGGATGGCTCGATGAATGTCTTGAAAATGTCATTGCATCAATGTTTTTCACCTATTCTTTGACCCATGTGAGCAATCAACATTTTACTCTTGACCATTTTGGATTTATTGTGACTCATGTCTTATTGGGGATTTGTAAGAGGAGTTGCTGACTTGCCATGACAATGCTGGAGATTTGCAAGTTGACTTTGAACTTCAAGCGATGATGAATCATTTGAAGTTGACTATCACGCTTCTGACAGTACTTGTTGGAATTTTTTAGGTCTTTCTCAAAAACTCTGTCCCAGTTAAAACTTTTTGGCAAATTTCAAAATGATCTCCAATCTTGACTTGCTGGAGATAGCACATTTATTCTGAATTTTTGAGAATATTGAGATATTCTCAAAAATTCTGTCTCAACTTTGATTACAAGGAGAAAAGAAAATCACACTGGGTATATGACCGAGTCGTCATGGCGCCTACATATCCTGTTGAGCCAGGAATCAGGTCAAATGTTGTTCCAATCATGTTGATGATAAATACTGTAAAAAATCTGAGATAAGATCACCAATAAAAAATGTACAATATTAACATGATGAAATAGGAAAATGATATTCTTTGTCATATTCAAAGCCTAAAGACAAAAGATATGCCACATTATTGGGACGAACAACCAATGAAGTAAAATAGGCGTCTCACATTGACAAGATTAACCTAATGACACTTTTTACAATGAACACCCCAAAAAAGAAAGACAAAATCTTTTTTTTAATGGAAAGAATTAAAAAAAATGTTTGGAAAAATATTAAAGAATAGGTGCTTGCCTCTTTTTTTTTTTTAAAGTTAAATAATATAAAGAGACAGTCAAATCTTGACTACAATTGGTACCAGGAGTTAGGATCACATGTAAATTTTTTTTTTTTTAACTAAGATTGAATTCAAGATAACTCTCACAGTTTCAAGTGGTATCTCAAACATACTTAAGTATCAACGAGATTTATTCATCTTTCTTCAAACAAAGATTTTGAATTGTACCAATCTTCATGTTTCAAGTGCCCTCACAAAAAAGAAAAGTCTTATTTCACACATATTTGAAGCATATTATTTGAGGACATGTTTTGAAGTGCACTCACACTCACAAGAATGTTCAATGCATGCAACTGTGATACCATATGCTTGGACCTTATGTAAATCTCCACTAATGTGAGAACATTTGGAATAAGATCATGTAGGACTTGTTATTGGCTTGTAATGTAGGCTTAGAGACGGGTAGGATATATATTTGGGATAAGATTGACTTAATTCCTTCTTGAGCGTCACAGTGAATTTGTGCTTTTGATGATTAATACACCTTTGGCGTTTGATCCTTTTTATTATTTTTTTTCGACTTCTTTTGAATTCTTATTTGTTGGAGCTTTTGCTTTTTCACCCTTTTGTTTTGAAGTTTTCTCCTCTTTTGGTGGCGTTTTTTTTTTGTCGTCTTTCATTGACCTTGTAGGGGTGTTGTTGTCTTTCTTTATTTCTTTCCACCTTCCTTTTTTTCCTTTCTCTAGAAATCATTTTTTTGCTTCCTCGACCCTGTATCTTTTGCCTTTGGCAACTTCTAACATGGATCTTCTCTTATAATTTGCATATTTTTGGTGCACTCAAAAAGGTTGGCCAAGAGAGAATAGTGCATATAAGCACTCAAAAGAGGTAATAGCTAAAATGTGGTTGTCCAAAGAAAAGGCTCCAGGTTCGAAGTGGAAAATAGGGATTAATGTCATTTCGTAGGTTTTGAAAGGCACAATCGGGTCAAATAATGCCTAAAATCCTTTCCCAAACCAAACATTACTCAGGATTTCGCCTCGAAAAACATTCAGGCCAAGTTCTAGATCATCAGTGCAATGAATTGAATTTTGATCTAAAAGTTCACCACACAATGCACATGAAACCATGAGGTTGGTTTTATTCTTATCTTAAATGCATGCAAGAGAATTTTCAAGCATCACAAAAGTATAAATGAGAGGTACCAAAAGAATCTATGGTTTACCACAAAGCCAGTCCTCTTCATCATATCGCATATTTTTACATGCTCTTAACTGTATTAGTCCCATTTGAGTTGAAGACATGACTTTTTTAATATGTACAATTTTTTTTTTTTGAAAGAATGAATAAATGCCGAACCCAAGAAGGGTTGCCTACGTATCTCACCGAGATGAGAATCAGGTTCGCGTAGTTCATGCAGATATGCCTTTAAAAATATGCACAAACTATTTTTTTTTTACTTTTGAAATTTGAAAAAAAATGAATATCGAACCCAGGAAGGGTTGCCTACGTATCTCATCGAGATGAGAATCAGGTTTGCATAGTTCGTTCAAATATAGCATAAAATAATTTCAAAATTTAGACAAACTCGGAGCGATTCATTATATCCTCTTAACTGTCGATCTTTGTATTGTCTGATGAATGTGGCCTCCCATTTTTTTAATTTTTTACAGTAACCAATTGTTGTTGTATATTCTTTTTTTTAATGTCTCTTAGCACTGTGTCTTCTCCTAATTATCTACAAGAACCAGACATCGTTAAGACCATCCCCGACTGTCGTCGGGGATGACTTTCCTACAAAAATGTGAGAAATGTGTGAAAGCAGGGCCAACATGCAAAAAAATATAAATGAGTGCGACCTCATAAGAACAATACCAAAACTGAGAAGAAAAACGATACAACAAATATCAAATAGAATATGAAAAGGTAAATAATTGGGTACCAAATATCAAACAAAATTCAACAGAGAATAAGTCAAGAACTTAATCAACAAGGGAATGATAGAATCAGTTAGCAAAAATACGAACTAAACAGTGATAGAATAAAGGTTACCAAAGTTCGCCGAAAAACATGGATCTTGTTAGATCCGATTGGTCAGAAACAGAGGAAGATCGAGGTGTTGTAGGTTGGTTTCTGAGTTTCGCCGGAGTTAGAGTTGTGGCTACTCCGATATTGAGTGCGAACACCTGAAAAACAAAAGAAAACCGTGAAAGGGGAAGAGAGGAAGGGATTGGGTCTTGGGGTCGTTTTTGGTTACTTTTTCACCGGAAAAAGGAGAAAAACGAAGGGGTCTTGGTGGTTGCGTTATGGATCTGGTTGCTGGTTGTTTTTCGTTGGTTTGGAGTTGTTGTTAGCTTTTCCGGCGTTGTGAGTTCGCCGGAGAAGACGATGAGGGTGAGAGGAGAAGCTGGACAACGCGGGTTTGGGATTGGTATTCGCTGGAAAAAAACAAAAAGGGTTTTGGGTGGGGGTTTCGTGTTGTGTTGGTCGTAACTTCGATGGATCTAAGTTGAGAAGAAAATGGAAGGAAGCTGTTGGGTTTGGTTTTTCCGACGTGATTTTGTTTGGTCGGAGGAAAAGAAGAGTGAAAGCTGGTCGTTTGTGAGATGCTGGTCAGGTGAGCTGCTGGTAGAGTTATGGTGACTGTTTTCACCAAAAAATGGGAAATGAAAAATGGAAAGGATTCTGGAGGCGGAGAGAAGAAAGGAAGAGGAGAACCATGCGTTTTTGGGTTGTCGGAGCTTCATCGAATTTCGGGGTGATGGCGGCCGGAGAATGAATACTGAAACCTATCTAAAAATTTATAACCCTATTGTAAAAAATAAATTCACCTCCCCCCACTCAATGACTAATAAATAGGTTAAAACAGAAAATCAAAAATCACCTATAGTACAATACCATTATACAAAATTCATGGGCCGAAACCACTAGCTAATAAAATATCTGTGTATGAAATCTTATTCATAATCGAATGTATTTTTAAACTGTGCAAAATATCAAAATAAATATTAACAAATGTAAAAAATAAAATGAATATTAAAAAAAATATAATGAACGTAACTAATGACATGTAAAAATGCAATTTTAAGATTAATTGATAAAAGAAAAATCCTAATTTTGGATAAATAAGGATAGTTATCGATAAACTTATTTAAAATTATAAAAAAATTATTTTGAACTATTAAATAAATAAAACTTAAAAGTTACAAATTTTTGAAAATGTTAAGCCAAAATTGGGTGTCAACATATATATCCGTGTATTCATTCACTACAACTTTGTATACAATCCAGATTCTTCCTTCAGTGTGTAAATGAGGATTTCACTTGGAAATTAAAATGTTCAACATTACATAAGTAAAAAATATTCAAAGTTAGACGATTCATTGCTGAACACACTTATCCTGCAAAGGATAGACTAATGTCGCAACGAGTTGCTATCTCAATTATACTTGAAAGAGAAATACAATACAAATATCATGATCCAAAAGCTGTATTCAATGCGAGAGACATAATTACTGATATGCATAAATAATTTGGAATTGATTTGATATACTGGAAAGTACATAGAGCAAAGTTAAAAGCATTGAAAATGGTTAGAGGTGATCCCAAAGAGGAGAAAAAAAGGAACAAATACCCACTTCCCAATAAAACTGCCACATGTTGCCACCAAACTTAAAAATAATTAATTTAAATATAAATAACTTCCCATGGAATAACGTGGGCTAAATTATGCCAATTTTAATTATAAAAAACCTTTTTTTCTTATAAAAATTAAAAGGGGATAAATGTTGCCAATTAATAAAAAGAGATTACATGTTGTGTCATTTTTTCCTTAAATTTTTATCTTTGTTTTAATAAATAAAACTTAAAAAATGATCGTAAGAGAAGAATTAATATCGTCCATCAGTCATAAGGTCTAATTTTAGCTTATAAAAAATTATTTGTAGTCAATTTATTTGTAGGTTTAGTGTTTTGAAATATTCGAGAATTGTTGTTTAATAAACAAAAGGTATATCTTGTATTTGATGAGAAACAAAAGTTTTGCATATGTTGTCCATCAATAGTAAGTACTATCGACACCCAATTTTGACCCTTCTCGATAATAATTTATTTTTAAGCTTCTTAATTTTCAAACGATTTAGATTGATTAGCCTTATAAAATTCAAATATTTTTCAAGGTTATTTTAAGTATTTCATTTGGTTTTTATAGTTTTTAAGAGATAAATATGTTTCATATAATTACGTATATATAATTAGTATATTTTATGAATATCAGAAAATCACCTCAAAAGATTTTACATTTTTTAAATTGAATAATTTATTAATTTAGTTTGGTTTAAATTATGGCTAATTTTAAAAATTAATTAGTTTATAGTTGAATTGATTATTTTATTTTGTTTAGAATGAGAAGCTCCTAAATTAATTATATTAATTCTTCTTATTTAGATTGAATTTGCAAATAAAATTCAATTTGGTTAAGTGTGTAATCTTAATTAGCCAATTACAATTCAATTTGGCTTAATTAGTAATATCAAAGACCAACTTTGGGACAATTCCTTTCACCAACCCACTTCTCAAACAAAACAAACCCAACACCTTAATTTCAATGCAATCAGCATCCCACAAAATAACCCACTACAACACCATACCAACGACCCCACCTTGTTCTTCTTCTTTTCACGCGAGACCCAGTGAAATCAAAAGGCCATAATCGCGAGTAGCAACCCAGAAACTCGTCCAAAGCAGCCACGCAGTGAGCCCATCGAATTGAGTCTCGCGCGTCTCTCTTCCGCAGCGTGTTCCTTTCCGTACGAAGAATCTTCCAGGTGTTACAATCTCGTAGCTCGTTCGTCCTTCCTCTCTAAATCAAGCGGCCCTTATCATTTTCCGTTGGGAATGGTATGAGAATCTATTGGCAGCCTGATCCTTTCCAAGAAATTTGAATTTCGAATTGAAATTCATCCAATTTCAACCCGATTTCCCTCCCTTTTCGGCCCTAATTTTCATCTATAAATAGCTCCTTCTTCTTCGTTATTTAGGTTGGTCTGGGGTTGGTAGACGAATAGAAAGAAACATGGAGAAAAATTGGGAAGAAAAGATAGGTTGGAGGTGAACGAACTTACAGAGACATAATATTCTCAAAGTGAAAAATCATAAAAGAATACATCTACGATACATTTCTGGGGTGCTGAAATCTAGAAGAACTCTCTAAACTTTTCTGTGTTCGTGGAAGTTCGTCTCCGCTCGTCTTCGTTCTAGTTCGCTGCCCAGAGAAAGGTAACGTCTTTTTCTTCATAATACTATTTTCTCTTGCTCTTCTATTTCGGAGTGACATTATGATGTTTGAAAGTTTTTTTTTTTTATTTCTGGAGTTATTTGTTGTTAAATTATCACTGAGTTGATGTTGTTTCAATATGATATATGTGTTCTTAGTTATTTTTCGCAAGTCTGCTGTAATATCGATTTAAAGTTTTGCAGATTTGTATTCATTGCTGATATTCCCCTACTATTTCATTCGACGTTTTGTTTGTCGTTTCCCTTTATGATCTCATTTCTTGAATATCGATTGATTTGTATTGCTGCTTAACATTTGACGTCTTACCCTTCATTCTTTCACTTCAAGTTGAGGGAACGAACTAAAATGTCAATATTCCGGGTTCATGTGCCGTATTTATTACCGTTTTGAGTTCATAGATCGTGTTTGTTATTGCTCGTTTTGATCATTTACTTGGTTATTTTGAGTCGAGTCTATTTCGAGGGGTAAACCTTATTTTCCTTCTCCAGGTTGCATATACCCTGTCGTCCAGTTTTTTGCTGCAAGTTATTCGTTTTCTATGGTTTATCTTTAACCTCTTAAAATGTTGTATTTTTGAAGTTCGTATGCCATGTCGTTGCTCGGGAGTCAGTTTGTCATTCATTGCCTTCACATGTTTTAACTCTTCCAGCCGAGGACTTGTTTAAAAATGAGAAATTTGGGGTTGTTCTTTAGCATTTCCCAAAGAGTTATTCTCGAATCAGTGAAAGCTCTTTCTTATGCATTTTTAACTTTTTAATTCGTTATCTTTAGACCCATGTTCGAGTTGGTTTACTAGAGTTAAATATGATTATGAAAGCTTGAGTATTATTGATACGATGTGTGATATTTATACATGTACAAGTATAGATGAGAAAGGAGTGTGTTGGACATAAAAGACCCAAAGAGAAGAGGAAATAACTACGTATAACATACTAACGTACTAGGACTCTACATCCTTATCCTTATCATGCCCCCTCAACATTGGCACAATTTGCTTGAGACCAATGTTGCTAACAAAGTTGACAAAGGACTTTCTCGGAAGTGCTTTAGTTAATGCATCTGCTAGTTGAGCTCCAGTTGGAATGTGACGAACTAAAATTTGTCTACTTTCCACTTGGTCAAGGACAAAATGAAAGTCAATTGCGACATGTTTCATTCGACTATGAAAAAATGGATTGCGACATAGGTAAGTGACACCAATGTTATCGCAAAAAACCTTAGGATGATAAGGAGCTTGACCTAGAGTTCTTGCAGCAGGTTGGTTAACCAGTTCAACTCAGCTACAACACTTGCTACAGCCCTGTATTCTGCCTCTGTGGAAGATTTGGCAACAGTGCGCTGCTTGTTGGAGCATCAACTAATGGGATTCTTTCCAAGAAAAATAACATAAGCAGAAGTGGAGTGTCTAGTGTCGGGAATACCACCCCAATCTGCATTTGAGTAGGCGAGTAACTGAGAAGAGTTACCATGTTTGAAGTGAAGTCCATAGGTTATCGTTCCTTTCAAATAACGAAGAAGCCTCTTTGTTGCTTGCCAATGTTTAGCTGATGGAGAGTGTTGGAATTGCGCGAGCTTGTTTACTGCAAAACATATATCAAGCCGTGTGAAGCTGAGGTATCGCAATGAGCCAATGACCTGCCTATAAATTGTAGTGCAAGGATAAAACATCATTTATGGATAGAGAAGTGCTCACACTGTTTGTATCCAACATATTGAACTTGCTGAGTATGTCCGCAATGAAGCTACTTTGTGTGAGAGTCAATCCATGGGCATGTTGTATAACTTCAACACCTAGAAAAAAATGTAAAGGACCAAGGTCCTTAATCGAAAATCTATTTGTCAACAACTTAATTGTTGCCTAGACATGGGAGTTGTTAGAGCCTGTAACAACAATGTCATCAACATAGATCATAATAATAATGGGAGAATCAGGAGACCACTTGATGAATAAATAATCATCAGATTTGGATAAGCAAAGACACAGGATAAGAGAAACTCATTGATTTCAGTATACCATACTCGTGGTGCTTGGCAAAGTCCATAGATAGATTTGTGTAGTTTACACACATGATTTGGAAATTGGGAATTCACAAAGCCAGGTGGTTGTTGCATGAAAACAATATAATGAAGAGTACCTTATAAAAAGGCATTGTTTACGTCAAGTTGATGCAATGGCCATTTAAGAGACACGGCTAGGGACAAAATGAGGCGAATGGTTGTGGTTTTAATAAATGGACTGAAAGTGGAATGAAAGTCAATTCCACGACGTTGATGAAATCCTTTTGCCACTAATCTGGCTTTATAACGCTCTATGGATCCATCAAATTTGTGTTTGACACGAACACCTATTTACACCCAATTACGTTTTGAGAGGGAGTAGATAGAACCAATGACCAAGTTTTATTTTAAGTAAGGCCATGTGTTCTTCTGCCATTGCAGCCTGCCATTCAGGATATTTGGATGCTTGACTGAAGGTATTTGGGGCAAGCGAAAGGTGTTTTACTGTTGAGGTTGCAAGGTAATCAAAAACCACTTTGGGTTTGAAAATATTATTTTGAGACCTGGTTACCATTCGATTTGATGGTATTGCTGGAGTTGGCTGTGGAGATTCATATGGACTGCTATCTTGAGAAGGAGAAAAAGATAAAGAATGAGTAGGAGGACTTACAATTGAGCCAGTTGGCACGTCATCCAAATTGCCTTGAGTCTGCGATCTGTGAGTAGACGTGGAGTTGACCAAATCAGTAGTAGTAGTAGGAGTTGGAATAGGGTATGCAACAATAGGTGAAACAGGTTGTGAGGAAGAGGAAAGACCAGACGGGTCATCTGGACACAACCATTTTTCCATATGCGAGACTTGTGGACGAGAGAATTGAGGATAGTTGGTTGTGAATGGAAATATATGTTCAACGAATATGACATGCCTAGAGATATAGACTTTTAAAGTGGCAAGGTCTAGACAAGCATAACTATTTGTGACAGTGGAATATCCCATAAATACACAAGGATTGAACTTGGGATCAAGTTTGGTTGATGTGTAGGGCTTTAACCATGGATAACAAAGACAACCAAAGACCCTTAGTTTAAGAGAGTTTGGGATGGTATTAAAGAGATACTGAAATGAAGATTTAAGACCAAGAAGTGGTGTTGGCAACCTGTTAATGAGGTAGATTGTAGATTGGAATGCGAGAGACCAAAATTTGAGAGGAACAAAAGCATGGTGAAGAAGAGTTAAAGCAGTGTCCACAATGTGGCGATGTTTTCTTTCGGCGGTGCCAACTAGTTGGGGAGTGTATGAAGGGCTTATGAGATGATGGATCCCAAAGCTCAAGAGAGTGGATTTAAGGCCAATGTATTCACCTCCCCAATCAGTGTACACTGTTTTAATTCTTAGTTGAAACTGGTTTTGAACCATTAGAACAAAATTAGTGAAAATTTCCTTCACATCTGATTTGGATTTTAAAGGAAACAACCAAGTATATTTTGTGAAATGATCAACAAAAATAACATAGAATCTGAAATTATCAAAAGAGATAGTTGGAGAAGGACCCCAAACATCTAAGTAAATAACATCAAAAGGCCTAGAACTTGTAATTGAATTGTCATCAAATGGTAGACGATGACTCTTATTACATAAACACGAATTACAGAATGTAAAGGACTCAACATGGTGCACTGGTAGGTTGAAAGAAGAGACAAGTTTTAGTAATACGAGGTTGATGATGGCCAAGACGAGCATGCCATAGATGCAATGATGGAGATGTTGATGCAACAAAATGTGCTTGAGGACGAGGTGTGACTGATTTGGTCATGTCCGCGGGTCACTCATAGAGATCACCATTACTCTTGCCTTGAAGAAGATATGCCCCCGTGCTCAAATCCTTCACAGCAAAAGAATAAGGAAAAAATTCAATGGAAGTTAGTTTTGTCTACAAAATTGAGCAACATAAATCAACTTCTTTTTTTATAAATAGAGAGCAAAAAACATCTTTTAAAAGAAATTTGGCTGCAAGACTATGAGAAGATAAAGTAGTATGACCAATATGAGTAATAGGAATTCGTTTACCATAACCAATAATTATTGCATCCGTTCCAGAGAACTCAGTTGGAGTCTGGAGAGATTGAGAGTTGTTTGTAATGTGATGAGAGGCTCCAGAATCAACAACCCAGGGGCTTCGGGAATTGGAAGAGTAAGAGTGATGGTTGACAAAATTGGCATATGTTTCAGTAGCATTGTGTGATTTGGACCTACAAACTTTGGCAATATGACCAAACTTATCACAAAGTTGACATTGGACACGATGGTTGCTGCTTCTGGTGGAATTTTGCTGGGTGAAGAAATTGTTATTCGGGGCAAAAGATTGGTTACAGAAGTTGTAGGAACCAGATGGAATAGTGTTCTTACGATTGGAAGAGTTAGGTTGTCTATTTTTGGGACCATTGTTGGTGGAACGTTGATGAAATTGAGCAGTGATCATTTGTGTTTCGACTTTAGGTTCTGAGTGTTTGATGAACATCTCTTGTGCGAGGATTTTATCAAAGAGTTCTTCGAAAGTGATAGGTTTATCACAAGCTCTTATTGCTGCAGATAACTCCTTGTACTCGGTACCTAAACCACTCAACACCTTAATAACAAGTTCCTCGCTATTAACGGGTGAACCACTGCAAGCCAAATCATCTGCAATGGACTTGATTTCTCTCATATAATCACTGATTGAACGTGCATCTAGTTTGACATTTACCAGAGTATCGCGCAAACTGAAAATTCTTGAGTGCGATTTTCTAGCATTGTTTGGAGAATATCCTAAATTTCTTTGGCAGTGGAAGCATGGGCAATGAGATGAGCGATTGTAGCGTCAACTGATGCCATAATAACATTGCGAACAAAACTGTTTTGTCGCTACCACAATCTTAAGTTGGGGTTGGGAATTTGGTTATCGTCTTTGTCCAGAGACTGCACATTTGGGATGGGAAGTGAGCCATCAACAAAGGTAAGAAGATCGTAACCAAACAATAGTGTTGTAACTTGGGATTTCCAAGTTGGATAATTTGCACTTCCTATTAATTTGAAGGATAGTTGGGACGCAGGGTTAAAAGAGATCAATTGAGAGGGCTGAACGACACCCCCTTGATTGAGAGTGACTGCTGGAGAGTTAGGAGACGAAGAAGAGGAAGTATCAGACATTCTGGAAAAAAAAAGCGTCGGAATGCTGGAAAAAAAAGTGGATCAGATATACTCGTTAAATTATTCAGTAGGCTCTTGATACCATATAAGAGTTGAATATGATTATGAAAGCTTGAGTATTATTGATACGATGTGTGATATTTCTACATGTACAAGTATAGATGAGAAAGGAGTGTGCTGGACATAAGAGACCTAAAGAGAAGAGGAAATAACTACATATAACATACTAACGTACTAGGACTCTACATCCTTATCCTTATCAGGTTGAGATAAGATTTTTGTACTAACTTGTTGAATGTGGTTGCTTAAGTAAGTGGTCTGTCTTTTTCATTTTTGTTTCTAAAAGTTGATCTGTTTTGTCTTTGTTTTAAAATGAACCTGTCGAAGTAATTTTTCTCCTTAAAATCTCCCTCCTGTTTGGTTTCCTTTTATTTTTAGCATATTGCCTTGTGAACCTGCTATGCGTTTGGGTTTGTCCATTAGTATTTTTATTTTTTTAGTATGAGCTGATCTACCTTCTTAAGTTTGAATGCTCTAATCTCAATATTGAATCTTCTTCTGTTTGTTTATCAATTAATTTGTAGCATGTGAACTCTCATCATTAATCCATTATAGTCTTGCTCGTTGATAAGAATAGTAGTAATTTGTCATCTGCTACATATTTAGAGTCACATGTAATTTATGACATATATTTTTGAATCGTGATTTTTCTTTTATGTGGTTGATTGGTTAAGTTAGAATTTGGAATTTCATATATTGTGCTCCTATTCACTGAACTTGCTTACTGTCAAATTTTTCTGTGAGTAATGATTTTCTATGGCAAATTAAAATTATTTCATATCACGCTCTAAATCATGCTTGAGTTTTCTTCATCTCTTTATAATGTTCGATACTTGAAACAATAGCATATGGGTTCCTTTTTACTTAATGCTTTCCATTAAATCAATGACTTGTTATTTACATGTTTTATTCATTCTTGTCACATGTGAACGCCGTCAGAGTCCATTGGATTCAATTTTTTCTTGCATGTCGGGTTGTTTAGACCCAAACCCTTTCTGAGTCAGCCAACCATTAAAATCGACGAACAGGTCCCGGAGTTGAAAGAATATGCAGCAGATTGGAGAATTGAAAAATTGGGCCAAAGGCCCACTCTTTATTTCAAAAGTCGTATTTTGTTATTTTTTGGGCCTAAGTCCACTTACTATTATCTTGTTAGAGTTTAAGACATGTGGAAGAGTTGGGCCTAAGGCCCAAAAGAAAGACATTTTCTTTATATTAGACTAAGACATGTACAGACGATGTGAATGACCATAAGGCCAAATCAGAATTAGGCCCAAGTACTGGCCCAGGCGGGCATAACCAGACTTGGGCCCAAATCTTCTTTCCTTATCTATTTATTTGCTACAAGGTGTTTTACGTGTTTAATTATTTAATTTTAAGGTTTACTAATCAATTCCCTAAAGGATAGTCACTTCGGGATTTTCTAAAGACTAAATAATCATGCTTATTTTTCTACTTAAATTACTTTAAAATTTTACTTAATAATATTTTTAATATTTCCCTCTCCCCTAAAAATGATTTTAAGTCTTAATTGCTTATTCCCTCTATTTAATCAACTATGCCAATTTTCTTTAAAATAACTAGCCAAATAGTTAATTATCGGATAACCGCGTGTTAACGGGCATTTCGGATGCTTTCAAATCCTTCCCGAAATGTTAATGTGAACCCCGAACCCTTTAATATTTTCAATTGATTTCTGTTTTAATCTTTTGAAAAAATTAGTTTTCTTAATTTTTCTTTAAAAATTAAGTGGCGACTCTTAAAAAACAACGTGGTTTTCATTATTTTTTAAATAAAACAAGTACTAATTTTTGCCTATAAATTAAAAGGCATAACTTATGAAGTTTTAAATTATTGTAAATTTCTATTTTATAGACAAAATTAATTTATATCATTAACTTACGGGTGACGAACGATAAAAAAAAATTTGGAGCCCATTTTTTAATTTTTAAAGAAAATGTTGTTTATCCGGTAAAAAATAATAATGAAGAGCATCTTTATGGAGACCATTTGTGAAAAACCATTTTAGGGACATTATTTACACATCATGTCGATTTTTTAAAGTAAATTAATGTTTATCCATTTTTTAGAAAGAAAAGTTAGATAAAATGTCTATTGAGTCAAAAAATTTATTTTACCTAAAACAATCTAACTATCTTTATTACTTAAAAAATGAATTTTCGATCATACTTCTTGCGAGTGAAATGCTTTTAAGTTGATGCCAATCGACCGATATGAATTTATTATCTCTGTGAATGATATATAAATCATTCCAAAAATAAATAAATTTGGCATGCAATTTCTTTTCCATTGAAATCTATCTAAAAAAATTTAGAATTTAAAATTTAAATATTATATTTTCAAGTAGTCAACTTTCGATATTTGAATCTCCTTCGTTTTGAATTAAAAGATCACAAATAATATATCATTGAAATTTGAAAACATTCTTTTAGTGATATATGTATTGCACATATCAAAAGTTTGTAGAGATAGAAAATGAGCTTGAGAAATTTCAATTTTTTCTTAAAGTTCGTGCTGTGAACTTTCAACACTCATAATTTCTTCGTTTGATATAAGAAAAATATACGAATAATATATTATTGAAAAGTTGTGATGACAGAAAGTCATTACATTTATAAAAAAAATTAGAATATTTTTTGAATTGTTATACAGTCAAAATATACGTCTTTCACTAAATTTTAACTATATGATGGTGAAAGATAAACACATATAATTAATTAACTAACTTTGCTTTGATACCAATGAAGTAATTAAACTAGAAGATTTATGCGAAAATAGACATACCTTTTTCTTCTTTAATCGGATATATAAGTTATTACCACCAACTGTCTTAGCAGATTTTTACAAGATTACTAGGAGTCTTGTGTTATTTTCCACAACAACTACACTATTTTGTTTAGAGAAACTTTTTCACCGTTTTGTTGTGTCTTTCAATGACCTCAACTCATTCCTTTTATATGACAGTGGTAAAACTTATAAATCAAATTCATTTAAGAGTTACATTACCCCTTATTTGCTGACTATCACCTTATTCATGTATACATAACCCTTCTTCTTTTACTATTGTTTAACGAAACTGTAACATGTTTTGTGAATGAAGAAATTACTAGTCACCCCAATCAAATATCAATAGATGTATCTATTTTTAACAAAATCAATACAAAGTTATCAATTTAGTTAACGTTTTAATTGGTTAGAAAATCTTATCATAACGTGTTATAAAATATAAATAGTATCAACATAAAGATAAATGATATTGAAGAGAAAATATGAATATTATCGTATTTGAGATTATTTTTTTAAAACACGTATAACATTTTATTTTCCTAAAGAGAAATCACCCCAAAAATTATAAATAATAAGTGCCTCAATAATATACTACTCCTAAAATATACAAAAAGCTTATAGAACTTGGTGAATGTACAAGAACATTTTGTGGATATTCATTAGAAGAAGGTTTTACTTATATAGGAATTTCTAAAATTGCAACTTTCTAAAGAGTTCTGAAAAAAAATAAATTATCACTTAAAATTAATGTACTTTTATCATAAATATCATAATTATTTATTCAGGAAAAAACATAATATATAAATATATCATTTAACTTGATTTTAATAACTATTTTTGTCCTCCAAGAATGTGAACAAGTGGATACTCAAACTTGTATAAACTCAAACAAGTAGATACACATATTTGTTATATAGGATGTGAATTGTCATATAGTATGTCACGTAGAATACATGATACATCAATTTACTTGTTCAGATTTATATAAACTGAGAATATTAATTATAGACTTTTAAAATTTGAGAGATACGAAAATCAAGTTAAAAGAAGTACTATTTATTTATGTATTATGCGAAGAAATGACCTACCAATTTTATAGACTGAAACCACATAGTAGGAGGAACTGGAACAGAAGTTTCGAAGCTTCTCGAAGTGTGGTAGGAGTAGGTAAAACCAAAGCCAAGATCCATTTCTGACCAGAAACCCACTTCCTTCTTCGTCTTCTCATCATATAGCAAAAATAATTTCGATCAAAGAACAGCAATCATGGGTTGGATGACACGATTCTTATCTGCTGTAGCTTTCTTGGCAATTGGAGTACTTTTTTCTCCAGAAACTTTCGGTTCAAAATCAGATGGTCAACATCCTCCAAAGCTCGCAACTTTTCTGAAATTAGCTCATCTCCTCTGCTTTTCAACTGCTTTTGGTGCTGCTCTATGGGTCACTTTCATCGGTGGTATCATCATGTTCAAGTATATTTTTAACCCCATTTCTTCTAATTTTAGTTTTCTTCCCTCTATTTGAAATAGTAGCAATTAACTGCATCTCAAACCCCAAGTTAGTTAATGTCTTTTTCAAGAATCCCGTGTAATCACTCAGTTCAATGGGTTTTCAGATAATTTGGGTATTTTTGTTGTAGGAATTTGCCAAGGCATCAGTTTGGGAATCTGCAGAGTAAAATGTTTCCTGCTTACTTTTCCATGGTGGGGGTATGTTGTGCTGTGTCTGTGGGTTCTTTTGGGTACTTGCATCCATGGAAGACTGCCTCTGCTTCTGAGAAGTACCAACTTGGGTTCATTCTTGCTGCATTTGCTTTCAACCTCAGCAATCTCTTTGTCTTTACTCCTATGACCATTCAGGTACTAGACTGTATTATGTGATGTAACATTTTTATGTCCAAATGAGTACTGATAGGCTTGGCTATACTGCTATAGTTCAATTGTGATGTGCAGTTGTCACAGCAAACCTCCCAAGGTTACTGAAAATAGATAGAATAACCACTTGGTTTGTAAAGTTCGAATTTTGAAAATTAGAATCCATTGAATTGACTTAAATGAAATGATATGGTTAAATCAGTTTGATTAATGGTCAACTTCTTGAAACACGGCCACAGGAATATGTTATAGATTTATCCCATTAAGATAAGGGATACGATGGTTACATCAGAAAAAGAATCAGTTATGCCACAGCAGATGGCCAAACTGCTATTTCAGAAAAAATTCACCTATAGGCCTTGCAAGCTTTTGGAATGCTGATGCAGGCTTACAAGGTGATCCTTTTGAGTGGAAACCACTTTTAATGGGGTTACCTTAAATTTTGGCCCTTGGTTTTAATGTAGACTGTCAACAATTGTCATTTCTTGGTTTCTGGGTCCCTTGATGACTAGAGATTGATAAGAGCTGTTCTTTAAACATTTTATTGTTATTTAGGAGAAAAGAATGCTTATTTTTTCTGAGTCCCCTTATGACTAGAGACTGATAAGAGCTGTTCTTTAAACATTTTATTGTTATTCTGGAGAAAACACTACTTGTGCCAGAATTAGAAAATGACAAAAAAAGTGTGTGGATAAAGATGAAGTTTATCGAAAAGAAAGCCTGACCAGCGTGTCTTTGGACTGCAAGGAAATTGGGAGGGGGGCAAGATCTGATTTATCTTCCATTTTTACTCCCTACACTTGGAAACATGGGGAAGGCATGACCTCCCATGAACTTATTACAAGGAAGGTGAATTCCCTCCCATGCTTTTAGCACCTCCAGTCAGTGGCGAATCTAAAGGTAAAAAATAGGGCACCGGAACCCGTGTTCTCTTCGTAAAACTAGATATTTTATGTATATATTTTCTAAAATTTGTATATTATTATATTCTTGCACCCGTGCTATAAGAAGTCTATCTGGTCCACATGGTTAAATGTTGAGCTTTTTACCTTGAGGATGAAGAATCAATTCTCACTTAATACATTTTTCTTGATGCATCCATGTTCGGATCAATTCCACTTAATACATTTTTCTGGGTGCACCCATGTTTGAAAAATCCTAGATTCGCCTCTGCCTCCAGTTACCTCCTTGTGGTAGCGAAATAGGCCAGTCCACTACTTGCAATTTCAAAAAACAAACGATTCACCCCTTTGCTATTTCTTCGGGCTTAACAATGCTAATTTCCCCATTAAAGTAATCCCTAAATAGTTGCAGTCTTATAGATTAGCCTGAATTAGTTATTCCAGGATAAGTTATCCTAGGATAACTTATCCCATCACTATAATATAAATGGTGGGATAAGTTATCCCAAACATGACAACCAAATAAGATAAATTTTTTTTATCCATTACTATTTATATTTATCCGTCACACCAAACGACCCCTTAATATCCATCTCGCTATCCTGCCAGATCTGGACACTTCTCTTTACAATAATCAATCTTCAGATTTTAAGACATTATGAGTTTATCTTAATTATTTTCTACACGTACAAATATTTAACAAACTAAAAAGATTCCAGGTAGATACAAGATTTTGTGCAGGTGTACCAACAATGTTAACGAGTTGGTATAACACATATGACCTTTTTCTCCAGTGTGATCTGATCTTACCTGAGCTGGATGGATCCTGATAGAGATTGTAGGACTTTAAGACATCTTCCTTCTACATGATTTTAGCTTTTGCATTGAGGAAGCAGTAGAATTTACTTTTCCCCCTAGTATCTAAACCTTATTGAGTGATTGTATAGGAATACAATAATCTTATAACTATCTTAACTTTATTGATATTGTTGTGCTTTCCACTATGTCACTCTCCTGGTACTTTTATGCGGCTTCCTATTGTTACTATAGTTGTAGGGAAAAACATAATTTATTAATTCCATTATCTGATGAGTACTCTCAATGTGTATATTCATGATTTATCCTCTGGTTCGGTGAAAAGAGTAGTAGTCACCACTCACCAAGGAGGGTTAGTACTCTGCCCAATGATTGGTCAAATTAGTGAGTTTCAAAACTAGGAAGAGGTCATATGCATTTTACAAACAGTTTAAGAATGTCAAGCGGGAGTAACCAGGATAGGTTAGTTTGCTGAGGTTCGAGACTACAACTATTTGTTACCACACTGATTAGTTTGCTGAGGTTGACACCACAACTATTTGTTACCACACTGGTTAGTTTGCTATCTGGGGTCAATAATCCAAGGAAATGGGAGATTGATGATGATATAACACATCGTATTGGAGCGGGGTGGATGTAATGTAAGTTCACATCTGGTGTCTTATGTAATAAAAATGTGTCACCATGCCTTGAAGGTAAGTTTTATAAAGTGGTGGTTAGACTAGGTATGTTGTATGAGGCGGAGTGTTGGCTAGTCAAGAACTTGCGTATCCCGAAGATGATAATTGCGGAAATGAGGAAGTGGACATTCTAGGAGAGATAAGATCAGGAACAAAAAGCTATCTGGGACAAGGTGAGTGTGGCCTCCGTGGTGGATAAGATGAGGGAGGCTAGTTTGAGATGGTCCAGACATGTTAAGAGAAGATGCACAGATGCTCCAGAAGGTGTGAGAGGTTTGCTATAGTGGGTACAAGGAGAGGTAAAGGTAGGCCAAAGAAGCCTTGAAGAGAGGTAGGACATGGCACAATTGCAGCTTAATGAGGATATGACTTTTAATAGGAAGATATGGATGTTGAGAATTAGGGTAGAAGATTAGTAGGTAATCCAATGTTATCTATTTCTCTCATCAGTATTATTATTATTACTATCCTACTATCTTAATCTTCCAGTTGTTGTTTCCTTTGCTTCATTTATTGTATTATTTATTCTTGATACTGTTTTTTTTTTTCCGATAAAGTTCTTGATACTGTTCTCTTCTTCAGACTCTTCGCTACTGTATTTGTTTTACATACTTGGCTTTTTTGATATGCTTTACTTGAGCTGACCTCTCTATCTTCACAAGGTAGGGGTAAGGCTGTCTACACACCATCCTCCCTAGACCTCACTTGTGGGATTACACTGGGCATGTTGTTGTACTGGTTAGTTTGCCAAGTTGCTGAACTACCAGAGGACCCAGACCTTGAAAGATAAAACAGAATCTGTCATTGGAAAAATTGCAAAAGTTTCACCTCTTTTGTTGGACCTACCCAGGGGAAAAAAAACTATGTTAGAGCTGCCCTTGCAAGGACCACTTGTCTTATGGTAGTACCATCGGTATCTACTTATCAAAAGTAAATAATTAAATATTTAAAGGAGTAAATAAATGAAAAACTAAGAAATGAAAAGGTTAAAGAACTAACCAATTCCCCTTTCTTAAAAAAAGAGGTAACTAATTCCTCAAGAACATTGAATGTTTTAGGGAGAAGTTATATATAACCTGGATTACTTGTCAAAAGGAATAACATATTTAATCAGTTGAGCTTCTCACTTTCACTCATTATTAATTTCGATAAGTACATCCAGAATATGGTTGTCAAAGGTCTAATATGAACAAGAACAACCAACTGTATCAAGGGTGTGACTTAGTGGCTAATGAAGTGGGTGCAAACCTTGGAGATCCTGATTCAAATCCTGGTAGAGACAAATAGGCGATTTCTTTGCATTACTCTCAAGTGTAGAGTTACCTGGTATTCTAGTACCTGTGTTGGTACAAGATTGTAAGTACTTGGTGGAATGTTCAAAACAGGCACAAGTTGACATAGAACGATCATTATTAAAAGAGAAGGTCTAATATGAATAGTTGTGAGTGAAACAATAAAACTGTTAAGAAATTGTCATTTGGACACAATCCCCTTTCATTTGTGATTTGCAGAAAAAAACAAAATTCTTAAATATCAAATTTCAAATTTATTTCGTCAATAGAATTTTCATTCCTCTTTTATGAGGTCCCAAAAGTTAATGTTCTAGTCATCTGCTTCCAAGTTTTGCTTTCCCGACAATGACGATCTGGTTCTTTAAATACTTGCATGGGCTGGTTCGTTATGTTAGGTACCATGGCATTTTGGATCCTCCTTATTCAGGCAAAGACACTCTTAAGCTCTGTTGACCATCCTTCAGAATTCTATCAACATGTTAACATGTATCTGATTTTTCTTAACCTCTGTAACCAGAATCCAGTGTTGTCAAAGGTGAAAAGCATAAGAAGTGCTCCAGGTCTACCAGGCTTTAAGTGACAAGTGCAATCCTAGTGTGGGTTTTAGTTAAAAAAGTGAAACGAAGAAAAATAATAAAAATGTATATGAAATGTAAGAAAAAGTGACAACTGCATTGATAATGATATCCTTAATAGTAAAAAAAAGGTATTTTGCTAATCATGTTTTTTTGTTTAGTACCGTTCTGTTCAAGATAGAACGTATTGACAATGAAGCGCATGCCTTAGTAACTTGCCTATGCTGAATCGCAACCTAAGTGACGCGAAGCGCCAACCTTGAGCTTCATGGCTTAAGCACGAGCCTTTGACAACATTGTCGGAATCCATTTGAATTCCTTTGATCCCTCACATGCAAGTAGTCCCAAAAGATTTACCGTCTTCTTCAATCCATGCAAATTTTTCATATAATCAAATATTCCATTTTAGAAAGAGATCCATATAAGCAATACCAACTAGTTGAAATTAAGTTCTAATCATGTCGGTTCACGAGGTCTTGTGTTTGGTAGGAGAACTTATAATCTCTTTTTTAAAATAAAAATAGATAAATATAGTGTATGGGCTAGCTTATGCGACTTTGGACCATTCCACCTAGTATCTTTTATATTTCACTAGTACCAATTCTAGGTTATTCTGCCACCAGAACACGAGGACTTAGGCAGATGGGAAGAATCAGTTAATGTTTTTTGCCTCTACTAAGCTATGAACTTAGGTCTCCCATGGTTTTCATCCACTTCACTGACCGTTATGTACAACCTTGGCTGCTACGAGTTTCTTTAATCTCGTTAAAAATTTGCATGTCGGTTGAGCACACTAGAACCTTTAAATGGGTGAAACCTCGATTATGGAATATTGGAATGAAATGAGTTCAAATAGAGAGAAATAGATAGTGATGATTCATGTAGGTGACACTTCTTTATCAAAAAAATGATTCATGTAGGTGACACCTTGGTTGTTTGTGCCATTCACAAACAATTTTTCCTTAACTGTGATCTTATTGAACATTACTAAATGGGTAGGATTTTTAATGTAATTTTGAAATTTGTATGTTTATTGTACATAAAATTTGAACGGATGTCTATATCCACACTGAAAATGGGATCATTGCCCTTCATATACTCTAGGTGGTATCTTCTGTCTGATATTTTTAAAATCTTCTTCCTAATCCGTGGTTCGGAGGAATCTCTCTAATCTGGCAGCACTTTGGTGATTGACTTCCCCGAACTATGTGAATCCCCCCCAATTCTAGTGGGGATCATGAAGCTCCATATCCTCTATCTACTTAGAGAATTCAGACATAGCATTCTTTATCCTATTGCATCCTCTTCTTTCCTTCATGAATCTAACTGTATTAAAATCCCCACAGGAAGTCCAGGGACCCTCACACAGTTCCTTGATTGCTGTGATTTCTTCCCAACATTCTAACTTTTCACTTCTGGTATGGGGTGCATAAGCCCAGCGATACCAAGTAAAATAGTTCTGCACTGAGACAAACTTGTAAGTAAAGTATTGCCCTACTTCAATCATGGTACCAACTCAAATTCTGCTATCTCACATAACCAAAATCCCCCTGCTGCTACCATCAGCTTCTATATAGCCACATCTCATCCACCTACATGACTGCAGTTGTTATCCAATACCCTCCACATCCTTACTCACCTTAGTTTCTTGAAAGCAGTATATATCCTTCTTCCACTTCTGTAAAGAGCACTTAACAAGATTGTTATTGAGAGTATTGTTAAGTCCTGCTTACATTCCAAATGACAAGATTAACTTTCATTAAAACGTTAAAATGAGAACTATCCCTCTGGCGGAGAGAGACATCCTATTTTTAAGACGCATAAATTGAAACAGAGAGAATGCTTGTCAAGGTTAAAAGATAAGAGTGACAACTATTAGTATAGTTTACTCTCATACTTCATGTTTTGTTGACGTTAGATCTGAGGGTGATTCCCAATGTCCCATTTTTCATGTGCCCAAAAGATGTGGGCTATCCGTGAAGGGAAAATCCACTTTATATCATCATATGCATAGGGGAATGTGCAACGTTAACCTAAGTGTTTTTAATTCCCCCTTTCTGTTTCTATATGTCATCAAGTCTAAATTACTGACAAAGTAAGTAATGAATTGTAGAAACATATTACTGCCTAGGTTCTTTGACTTTGTCTTTATGAACTGGTGATAAGGAGCAGCAGGTTATTTTTTCTCTGCATTGATGAGTTTCACCATTTGATCCAACATTGTGATCGACTAAGAATGGGTTAACATAATTGGATAATACAGCAGCTTCATTTATTTATTTTTTCGTTTCTTAAAAATTGGAGGTTTACTGCAGACAAATATGTTAAGTCATGATATTGAGATGACATCTGGAATCTTAGCATCCCTCTGATTTGGGACATTTGCCGATGCTCATTTCTGTTAAATTAGTAGTTTGAAAATTGTCACAGAAAAGTCTTTTATTTAGTTTTCTCATTGGATTCTGATGTGAATAATGCGTCTGATGTTGAGCAGATGATGAAGGAAAGGCATAAGATAGAGAGGGAGGCGAACATCGGGGAAGAAGTTGGATGGACGAAGAACCAAGAAGTTGCAAAGGTCAATCCAAAGCTTTCAGCAATGAACAAGAAATTTGGGATGATTCATGGCCTATCTTCCCTTGCTAACATCTTCTCCTTTGGTTGCCTCGCAATGCATTCCTGGTACCTGGCAGGAAAATTGGATCTTTAGATTGTTTAGAGATTCTAAATTGCTCTATAAATTGTATTAGTCTGTCTGCTACTTTCTAGTTTTTACCATTGCTCTAATGGCTTGTGTATTGTGTTAAAATGTAACTTGACACCAAGTAAGAATAAAAACACACACGTTACCAAGTTGCTCAAACCAAAAGATAAGTTCATCAAGTCTGAATAGAACCAAAATTGAGGCTTGATTGATTGATTAACATTTTCTTTGTTCGTATTTACTAAGTTGCTGCGTGCAAGATTGAATTTGATGTCGACTCAAACTACATAATTTTTCTGGTAAATCCATCAACCTTCCTAATTTATTGGAGGTATTCATAATGATGTCATTGATGAATTTAGCTGGTTGTCTACCTTTATCAATGACCAAAACCAAGTCTTTTTCAGACCCCCTACCCCCCACCAAACAAGACTTAGGCCGGGTGCTATTTTAATTCAACGAACGTGTTTAATGTTACATGATGTCGATGTTCCTTGTAGACTCTATACTTGGGATATTTATTGCAAAATAAATATTGATAGCGATACATAAAATTGAACCCACACTCCTTTGGAGGACCACAAGCTCGGGGCTCAACGAAACAGAAAGTTTCAGCATGTTGAAAATGGGGTTATTTGTTCAATTTCGACTTTTATATACTTATGTAGTACAAAATTACAACTTCAACTCTTAAAAAAACGTCTTAATTATATCATACTAATTTTCAAAGTTATCAAACAAAATTTTCGATACCACTAGTTTCTGTGATGTCTGAATATTGAAGTTCCAGAGTTATAAATTCTATTTTATACTCCTCCAAGTTTATAATAAACTGATTATTCTATTTTCTTACTTTAAATTGTTTTGATATAGGGTGTGTTTGGTATGAAGGAAAACATTTTCCAGAAAATGTTTTCCAATTTTCTCATGTTTGGTTGGGTTAAATGTTTTGGAAAATGTTTTCCAAATCAACTCATTTTCCGCAAATTTAAGGAAAATGACTTCCCTTCAAAACTTATGGAAAACATTTTCCAAAACTTTCTTCCAACTTCAAATTACATTTTTTTGTTGAAAAAATCAATTTCTTTTGTCCCTACCC
>JAJOOE010012991.1:0-30338 GCA_036250405.1 Solanum raphanifolium | reverse complement strand
TTTTTTTTTAAAATGAAAATTTGGATGACTCTCCAAATTTCATTTGTGTCACATAAATTGAGACAACAAAAATAACATATATTGGGTCCATTTTAATTTATTTGTCTTTTTTTTTTATAGTTTTTTTTATATTTAAAAATTGCGTAAAAATACTATAAATCATGATAATTGACAACATAAAATATGTTTTGAAAAAAATACAAAAAAATCCACTGATTCTTGAAGTAAATCTATCGTAAAAATACTATAAATCATGATAATTGACAACATAAAATATATCAAAAATGTTGTATGTGGGTAGTCTTATTATGCCTTAAATAGCGTCAAAGAAAGTACATGTTTGTGATAAAAAAACTTATTCCTTTATCCACGCAAACAATAGCTTCAAAAACTCGGTTATTAGCCCCAAAACATACCAATTATATTATTGGGCCTGTGCACAGCACGGGCAACATTATCTAGTATTATGATAAAAGTACGTAAGTGCAGAAAAAATCCATTGGAAATATTACTACTTGCCAACTAAATATTTATTTCAAAATAATTATTTGGAAGATAAAATTTCGTTGTCAACTATAGGTTTATTTCACATATATAGATCGATTTGAACATCTTCTCAAAAAGTTTTTTTTCCTTCATGTATACACCAATAAAAGTGCTATTAGTACGGATTTTAATGTGATGTCGCTTGTCTCATAAATTATATTAACTAAGGAGTTTAAATTATGAGGTTGTTGTTATATTTATAAGTTGAGTCTACATCAATGTGAAGTTATGAAAAGTGAACACCATTTCCTTTTTCTTCCCTTAATTAATAAGTAGTAACTATTTTTAATTTAAGTTCAAATCGAGTAAATTTAGTAGAGTTTAAGTTATCTGCAATTTTATATACTATCAGGTCATTCTAATGATATCTACAAATAACAACTAAGACTTAAAAGAGTGAGACTTATATTCATGAAAATAGGGCAAGTTACCTACTGCAATGTAACTCCCCTAACAGAGAGGACATGCCAAGTATGACTGGTCGGTGTCTAGGTTGACAAACTTCTGAATTGTATATTATGCAAATCACATATCGAAAATGTAAGAAAAGATTAAAGAGTTTTATAAAACTAACTCAAGTTTTCATGATACGCAACGTTATTGAGATTCGGAAGATACAAAGTGGGCCAGGAAATGGCTTGAGGCAAGCCCATGTTCTGTGAAAGAAATAGAAGAGGGCAGGCCCCGGCCCCACTCTTCTCACCGAAAGGCAATTTAGCACTTTGGCATTTGGCAATGTCCAATTTTGAATAATAATACTATAAGTCTATAATAGTATATGTTTTATCAACAAAATATATTTAAACTTTTAACGGTATATATGATGATTACTTAACAATTTCTTCTTTTTAATCATGGTTGCTTTTTGTTCAAGAGCATTTTGTATCCCTCAAGGAAATACTAAATAAAGTCCTGCGTTTAAATCACATGGAGTTTCTGATAATAGAATATTGTTAGGATATACTATTAATTATATGTTTTGATATAGTATTATTTATTAAATAATTAGTTATTAGTTTATTCAATTGAATAAAGTATTACATTAAATAGATGATTTAGTGTATAAAGTTTAAGTTTATACATAGAAGATTAAATCATCGGTTATTATGAGTTTAAAGTTAAAGTTCACAATCATAGATGGAAATTTGGACAAACCATCAAAAAAATTGTAGCACGAGATTAAATGTAATCTATCTTGATTATGAAGATTATATGTTCTAACTTCTTGTGCTAGTACATTTTGTATGTATTGAACGAGACTAACTCAGAACTCTATTTTCTATAGGGGAAAAAAAGAGGAGCGTGTGTTTTTTTTTTCTCTTCTAGAAGGAAAAGGATTGTATACTTTCTTCTCCTTTTTGGATCGAGAAAAAATCTCTATAAGTAGAGATTCTTCAAACTTAGAAAGAGATTTAGTTTTCTATGTGATACTTGTCCAACCAAGTATTGAAAGAGTTCAATTATTAATGTGGGATCACTATATCAACACACACTTCAAGACTGTAAAGCTAAATTTGAATTTGCTTTAAGACATCAACACACACTTCAAGAAGTAATCCTTGAATTAGTTCAAGACATAAAAAATACTATAACATGCATGCTCTTAATTAATTACACAAGAGAGAGGATTATAATAAGTTGTTGGATGAGTTTCAAAATTGCTAAAATAGGATATCTTGGCACCCAACTCTTTGAAATATCTTACACCAACCAACTAAAAGTAATGATATTTTTGTAATGATGTATATTTATCTACTCTTAATTAAATAGAGTTTGCTACAATTCACTAGCATTTATTTCCATGAATTTTTTCTTAATACTATTAGGTCTTTCAAATATATCTATGTGTTCTAAATCTTCTTTATAAAATGGGATTCGTAACAGATAAAAGTGACCTAATAGTGTAAGAAAATTATATTAAGTACATATAATAATAACTTCCCTAAACCCCACTAAGTATGTTGTTGTTGCAAAATAAGTTAGCGACTATAATAGATAAAAATGACATGATAGTGAGAAAAAATATATTAATTACGTATAACTTAAGCTCATTTTACGTGCACATGTATTAGAATTGAACATAGTCAAGTTATAGTGTGGTAACCAACGTGTGAGAATAAAGACACATCACATAATCATAGGTAAGATTAAAAGTCAACAAAATGGAAAGGAGTTTCAGGGGATTATCAAATTTGAAAAGCAACATGTGAAATTTCAAAAAATAGAAAGTTAAAAAAGATAAACTAATTAAAGATGACAATTAAAGGGAGTAGCAAGCACTAGTAAATTAGGAAATTGACCAAAAAAAAAGTACAGCTAATAAATCCTTCAAATCCAGAGAAGCAAAGGACTTTACGGACGTACCTAGCTAAACCTTATCTTCACGTAAATACTTACTCACATTCGATATTTTTACTTAATAAGTACGATTTACATCAGTAGGTGATGTTTAGTTACGTAAATCTTGATAATTAACTATGACTTGGTGATAACAGTACGTATATGTAAAGATATGTCTGTGTCATGTATTTATTGAATTGTAATAAAAGAATTATCGGAGCCAAAGACAATAGGAGATGAGGAACCACATGTTTG
Organism: Solanum raphanifolium; assembly: GCA_036250405.1. Taxonomy (NCBI): domain Eukaryota; kingdom Viridiplantae; phylum Streptophyta; class Magnoliopsida; order Solanales; family Solanaceae; genus Solanum; species Solanum raphanifolium. The sequence goes on along the minus strand of JAJOOE010012991.1, from coordinate 27,197 downwards.
TACTTATGTTGTAACTAAAGAAAGAACAAGGGACATGGTGTAGACAAAAGTGTCCATGGCCAACTAGGTTTTATGAAGCATCCATGTTTCTTGTTTTATTTCATGATTTTAGTCACTATATATATATATATAAGAAACAATAAAACTAATGTATCCCTGTAAAGCCACGAAACTAGATGAGATACACACAAACTTATTACATTACATATATTTTCCTTATCCAAATAGTGATTTTCAATAGTTTCCTTTCTAGCATGATAACTAAAAAGAAGGTGAATAAGTTCCTATAACTTATAACTTTTTCATTCAATAAATCAAATGGTAAATACTTATCTGTATCGAGTATTTACATTAAACTAATGTGATTTATCATGATTAAGTGGTTTAACAATGTGAATATCAACACAAAGTAACTATAATTAAGTAATAATTATGTAAAATGATACACATGGCGTGCATCAATTATTTTAATGTAAGTATCCGATATGGATAAATTTCTTACCAATTAAGGTTATTATAACTTGCTATGATACGATGCATTTGAAACATCAATTTACTACTAATGTTAAATTATTAATGACCCCACCAAAGGTAGAGTCGGATCCAAAATTTAAGTTATGAGTTTCTACGGTAACCGCTAGTTAATATATAATAATAATTGATTTCACAATCAAATATTAATAGATATTTGGTGTAATTTTTAGTACGTATATAAGATTTTCACAAAAGCTACTGATTCCCTTGAACCTGTAAGTTTCACTGTTTCACTTTGGATCCTCCACTAACGAAGATTTGTGGTGAAATTAACAGGATCTTCCCACCCTTAATCAGAGGTCTTAAATTCAAACATTAGAAATGAAAATCACTCAATTGAAACCACTTCCTCATACATAACACCAATCCAGATCAATCGGACCCCGAAACAAGTATCAGACACCGAGAGAGAAAACAACAACAAAAAAGAAAAAAACTATTACAATCGGACTTAAGATTGGCTAAAGGTTTATAGTTTGAATTGGGCTAGAAATTAAAGTAGTTTCTCAATAACCCCATTTGAAGAGACGTTGACGATGGTGGAACAAACCAATAAATATGAAGCCCAATAACAATCCAATTTGTTGATTGCCCTTCATGAGCCCAATATTATATTGAAAGCCTATATTTGAAGAGGATGAAGCAAAGATTTAATTGATCAATAATGTGCTTACAATTTTGTATCATCATCTCTTTATGAATATTTCAAAATTTTATGAGATATCATAAATGCATTTTACTTTTTATTTAAGCATGAAATGGGTTTTAAGATAGAATAACCTATAAAAAAATCTAACTAAAATTGAATTTATCTTATAACATCTCACAAATTTTCGATGGGTACATTTATGATTATCCTATATGTGTCTACCCTACAAACCGCGTACTCTAACGCACAACAAATTGAGTTGAAAAAAAAGGGTGAATCATGCTTGTCTCAACATGACATTTAATGGATAATAAATTGTTAGATTAAACCATATAAGTATGACGACTCTTCTACACACTCATAACTTAATAAAACCATAACTCGACAAGTATTTATATTGTAGTAATAAATACGTACTTGATTATTAAAATGTCGAGTCTTCTACACACTCATAACTAGAATATAATAACCTCTTAACAATTGATAGCTATATTTAACTTTAGTAAGTATGATTAAAGTACAAAAACAACCCTATCTAATATGTATTCTCTAAATCTCATCGAGCATAGGAAATAAACTGAGAATAGGATTCCTCACTAGTTTAGGATTTGTTATATATGGTATTTACTTATTTATGTTTAAGTAGAATTTAATAATTAAGTAGGTTACTAGTCCGAGTTTACTTGGTTATTAGTATTATAAATATGGTTGCGTTATTATATATTTTCAACGTACAAAAATATCAAAGTTATTGAATAAAGCCCCTTACCTCTTCGGATAATTTTATTTCCTTCGATAAGGATATTATCGTCCTAATAATTCCCTCTTAACACTTGTACTTATATTGTACAAAAATAATTCTCTCAATCTCATCGAAATAAGGGTATTATTGTCCTAAAGTTTTGTGCCCTACAGGATTTCTCCTGAATCGGAGCCCCGTCATCCTTACTCAAATAGGGTAAATACATCTCTCCTAGGGTTAGGGTTTAGTTTCAGTTTCTAAATTGCTTCTCTTTTTCTTCAATTCTCATTTTTCAGTTTCATTGAATTGAGGGCTTGATAAAAGTGGAATTGAAGGGGATTTGAGAATCCCATAGCAATGGGAGTTCCGGCATTTTACCGATGGTTAGCTGAGAAGTATCCGATGGTTGTGGTGGATGTGGTAGAAGAAGAGGCCGTTGTTATCGAAGATGTAAGAATTCCGGTCGATACGAGCAAACCTAATCCCAACAACATCGAGTATGATAACTTGTATCTGGATATGAATGGTATCATTCATCCATGTTTTCATCCCGAAGATAGAGTACGTACTTTTTACTCTTGCCTTTTATTTATTTGTAGTCTAAATGTCGTTTCTTTTTATCTGAATTGTGGAGCTAGTTAATGGTTTGCCGATCCCAACTGAATTGAGTGTGATCTTTTGAATTTATGTACAATTGAGTAGAATGTGGGTTTGTTAGAGATTAAATTTTATGTATAAGCCAAGATTTTGCTAGGTTTAAGGAACAAGAAGGGAATTTTAAGATTTTAAAAAACTTTGAGATGAGCAAAATGTCTGCTAATTGTATGTGTGATGTTTAAAAGAAGCTGTTTATGTATATATATCTTGTGCGTGGTGGAAATTTGCATGATTGCAGTAGGTTGAGGCCACAGTAAAATAGGCGTGCTGTGAAAAACAAGATTAATATAGTGGAACAAGCTTATTTGGATTGAGCCATAGATTGATTATTTGGCTAGGAAGGAATATTTTTGTTTCACTTTAAGACATGCTTATGTATTGGTGATATTTTCAGTCTAGAAGATTATATGTTGATTAAAAATGTAAGACATAGACTTCTTGCATGCTGCTACTCTACTATCCATTTTTTCATCATGTTTCTCATTTATTTTATAGCAAGAAAGTAAATAGAAAAACTTGTAGTAAGAGGATGTATCAGTTTTGGACTTTTTGAAGAAACAAATGGTGTCCAAAATTAAAGCTCTTAAAGAAACAAGTGGTGTCCAAAATTAAAGCTCTCAAAGAAACAAATGGTATCATAAAAAAAAATTTGGGCATGTCTATCTTAGTTTTCTACTGATTTAATGTTACATGTGAGTTTTTTAGGGAGACCGTATCTATTTCAACAATAGTTTTTAGACGTACAAAAATTAATCGAATTTTTTGTTATTGTACATGATGGTTTTTATTTTGTTTGAACTTAGTCTATATGCATAATTTTAGATTTCTATACTGCCTGCTTAATCAATTGGTTTTGTTCCCTTTTGGGATGTTTTATCTGAACAACATTAACTTGACCTAATTTCCACCTGTCTTTCCCTGCTGTAATAAATGGGAAAATATAAAAGAGGTGGGAAAGTTCTCTTTTGATGGCCAATTTTAAATCATATCGGATACTATTTGAGGATTCTGGACTTTAGTTTAGCTCTGTGTGTCTGTATGTTATTTCCATCTCTTCTGCATTGTCTTTTAACAAACTACACTTTTTTATGCAGCCCTCTCCTACAACATTTGAGGAGGTCTTTGAGTGCATGTTTGATTACATAGACAGGCTTTTCTCTATGGTGCGTCCTCGAAAGCTGCTATATATGGCTATTGGTGGGTAATAAGGTCAAATTGTATTTATGATAGTATGGATGCTGTATTTTGGATAAAAGTGAATTACATAGCAGGAAGTTGGATGACGGAAAAGAAATATCTCCTCAAAAGTTTGTAAATAGGGAATAAAACAAAAATGGTATTGTAAACGGGATCTAAAATGCGTGTTAATTAACTCCTTTATACCAATTTCTGACTTCTTAGATCATATTCCCCCTTTACAGATTAAGATAGTTTCTCATAGTTTGACATGCCTATACATACTTGCCAGTGCACACATTTCCTTCTCTAATATTTTGATCTCCTATTGAATAATTTGCCTATACAGTTAATCTATGTATTTTACATAGTTATAAGTTGATTGAAGATTTTAGTTTGAATTATTGACTGATATCTGTGGTAGATGGTGTTGCACCAAGGGCAAAAATGAATCAGCAGAGATCTAGACGTTTTAGATCAGCAAAAGATGCTGCAGATGCGGTATTGCACTTTAAAATTTCTGTAGGAATTTATTTTCAACTTCAAAGTGTTTAGGGTTTTATCTCATAGAATCACTTTTAGGCAGCCGAGGAGGAAAAGCTGCGGGAGGAATTCGAGAGAGAGGGTAGGAAGCTCCCCCCAAAGCAAGAGTCACAAGTTTTTGATTCAAATGTCATCACTCCCGGAACTCAGTTCATGGCCACATTGTCAATTGCTCTTCAGTACTATGTTCATCTTAGACTAAACCATGATTCGGGATGGAAAAACATCAAGGTATCTTTTGATGTGCATCGGTTTCTGTTTATATTTTTCATTGTTTGTTTTCTTTGGATACTCTTTCTTGTATTACCCTCTTAACGATGTTGAATTATTACCGTACTTATTATTTCAACTACTGTTTGAAGGTTATACTTTCTGATGCAAATGTTCCTGGTGAAGGGGAGCATAAAGTTATGTCCTATCTTCGACTCCAAAGAAATCTTCCTGGTTATGACCCAAATACACGTCATTGTCTCTACGGTTTGGTATGTCTTAATCTTTTAAACATTACTTGCAATTTGCACTCATAACTTCTTTCTGATTTCTTGTAGTTTGTGTTAGATAACTTATATATCTGATTCTGGTTCCACATGACAGGATGCAGATCTAATCATGTTGGCTTTGGCTACTCACGAAGTTCACTTCTCCATACTCAGAGAGGTTTTACGCTCAACTTAATTGTGTTCTCTAGTTACACATATCAACAGTTTAGTTAGAAATGATTTTGAATAGGACACTGGAGTTTATTTATGTTCACAAGGAACCCATTCTGAGTTTGGATAGTGAAGTTTCTCCTTCGTTTCCCTTATTTTTCTTAAATTCTTGATGTTGGTTGTGGTTCATCTTCACCATAACGTTTCGTCATATTTTGAATCTCTTTTTAGAAGTCTTGTGGTTTATCTTTTACTTCACATCTCATTTGACGTATTCTGCATCTGTGTGTCAGGTTGTATTTACGCCAGGTCAGCAGGATAAGTGTTTCCTTTGTGGTCAAATGGGTCACTTAGCTGCAGATTGTGAAGGAAAGGCGAAACGAAAAGCAGGAGAATTCGATGAGAAAGGCAATGCTGAGGTTGTGGCGAAAAAACCTTACCAGGTACATTTGAGTTGAAGATGTTCTTGATGAAAGAAATATAATATATGTTATTGACAAGTAATATCTGTAATTTTCTTTACTAATCTTGTGCATCTGTTGCAGTTCCTCAACATATGGACTTTGCGGGAGTATTTAGAATTTGATATGAGAATCCCAAATCCTCCTTTTGAGATTGATTTCGAGCGGATCATCGATGACTTCATATTTATTTGTTTCTTTGTTGGAAATGATTTTCTCCCACATATGCCTACTCTTGAGATCCGCGAGGTCTGTTCTTTCTGGAATTGATTTTGCTTGTTTTCTATATCTTATAGCTGTGGCTTTGTCCCCTTATTGTACTTCTGACTAGCTAAATAAAGTAAGAATACAACCAGTCATGACTCATGCTCAGATGACTTTGTCATCTTAATGCGATCATTGTTTATCTAACCTGAAGAAATTGTCACACTTTATATTTTACACCTGACACTAAAAAAGAATTGTATCCTATGGTGTTGTCTATCCCTTTTGTTGAGCCAATGATTTGTTACTTTTTAATCTAAACTTAGGGATTTGGATTCAATGATTTTGAGGGCTAGCTCAACTAGTTATCTTTCATGAAGTAAGAGGCGGTGACTACATTTTGGGGTAACATGGTGACAGGAAGGCTTTTTTCCAGCTCTAAATAGCTTACTTTGTAAAAGAGACACTTGACTGGGTCTTGCTCAATGCTTTTTATGAAATAGGAATAGATGGCATGAACTGTTATTTATAACATGTATGGGTAACTGATTTGTAAGAAAGGAGCCTGTGTGAACTTTATCACTTAGATGAAAAGCTAGCTGATGAGAACTTCTGTATTAAATAGTGCTACATGCCTCTAGAAGAGGAAAAACATGTTGTTTGCTTTGGCAATCCCCTTGCCTATGGAAAGGGGGTATGAGTGAGAGAGAACATAAGAACTGATGGGTAAGAAAGAAATAGAACAAGTAAAGAGTGAACTGGAGGTTTTAACTAGCCAGCTTGGAAAAGTCTTTTCTCCCATGGCTGGCGACTGAGTGAACTCCTTCCGTTCTATGTTTTCCTCTTTCAGCTATAAAACACGAACTTATAAATTTTCTTGATATTTTGTTTTGGAGAATCTGTTACCGGCATCCAGTAATGAAGTCTTTGTCTCATAAGAATCCTTACAATTGTCTGTTGGTTTCTTGTTTTGAGAAGGTTGTACTATGACTTCTTCATATATGTAATTTTGATTATATTGTCCTGTTCAGGGTGCAATAAACTTGTTACTGGCTGTCTATAAGAAGGAGTTTAGATCCATGGAAGGTTATTTAACTGATGGTAGCCAGGTATTTGGTTGTTTTCCATAAGCTGATAGATCTAAATATTTTCTGTTTTCCAAGTAATTTTTAGAACTTTTACTTATATCAATGAATTGATTCCTTTACTACTTTTCCAGCCAAATCTTAGCAGAGTAGAACATTTCATTCAGGCCGTGGGATCATATGAAGATAAGATATTTCAGAAAAGAGCGCGGTTACATCAGGTCTGCTCTTGTCTGACCAATTTCTTGCATTTTCTTTTGGAAGTTAACAAAAGGAACCTTTCGGTATTGCTTTCTGTGTAGTTGCATATCTTTGTCTTTTGATTGTAAACTTGAGTAGTATCTTAACATGTAAAACTTTTCTTGCTGCTCTGTCCTGTCTTCATCCATCAGTTGAAATTGATAAAGAGAACAGAGCAAAAAAATTGGGAAGGGACTGAAATTGTTTGGTGATTCTTGATGTGTGAAAAACCTTAATAGCAGTGTTAGTGGCACTAATTTAACTTCAAAATTTTTGTGGTAAATTTAGTGATGATTTTTTTATGTTTGACTTTTGCTACTACTTTCAACACAATTACCATTGTTCGAAGTGTTATTGTGCAATTAAACTCTTCTATTCTATTCTAATGCAAAATCTTCTTTGAGATGATGCTTTCGATATTTTTTTGTTGTCAAGCTCTTTAAAGTGTCCTTTCTTGAATCTAGGACTCTGTCCTTTTGATTGCTTGCTAGTTACATTATATATTAAAATAGGTACTTTTGAGTATGGGCCTTCTATTGCATGTAAGTGGGCCTACATTTCACTTTTATGTTTTATTTTTTTCCAGAGACAATCTGAGAGAATTAAGCGTGAAAAGGCCCAGTTAAAAAGAGGAGATGACTCTGCTCCTCGAGCCGAACCTGAATCTTTGGTTCCAGTTGCTCGGTTCAGTGGTTCTCGGCTTGCTTCAGGTCCTTCTCCTTCTCCCTATCAACAAGGGGGAACTGCAAGACGTCCCCAACTTCAGCATGGCACATCAAGTCTTTCTGTCCTCGACTTTCCGAATGAATACTATGAGCCTGTTGATGATACAAGATCTATTTTTCGCACCAAAAAAGCTGCACGTATGAGTTCTGGTGCCACGATAGGAGCTGCAATTGTTGAGGCTGAGGATAGCCTCGAAACTGAAGTATGTTTTCCTCCTTAGTTAGGGGAATTTATATGTAATTCTTACTTCAGTCATTCCATAGGACTAAGCAGTGTCTGATGTACTTAGCTTTGTTTAGGTCTCTTATAGGAGTGGATAGTGTTATCTTACCTTCGCCCTTTATTTTCTGCATGTATTACTTTCATTCCCTTTAAGCATTTTTGAATGCCATCTAACACAATTTTTTGGTTTGTGACATCAGGTGTTGGAAAACAAAGAAGAACTGAAAACAAAGCTAAACAAGTTGATCCGTGAGAAGAATGATGTTTTTAATTCAGAGAATCCCGAGGAAGACAAGGTGCGTAAACAACATATTCCTATAAGCTTTTACAGACTCTTAAGGTCAGGTTGCTAGCGGAAGGGCTTGATGTGATCCAAGAGATCAGGAAAAGAAATTTTGAGTTGATAATTTATAACATCTGAGGTGTAACTGAAAATCTGTAGTTTTGATTTCATGAGATCTATGTTACTCATTTTGCTGTTCTTATCTGGAATGGTCAAGTAAACCTACATCAAACTAACATAGCATGGGAGGGATTGCAGAGATCCATGAGTTAAAGCTTTCTATTTTCGGTCAAGCCTATACCGCTTGTCTAATTCTTAACTACAATATACAACTCAGATAGTGATGCATGTGTCAGCATGACGTGCGTCCAAGTTTGTCTGGAAGTTGATTTGCAGAAAAAGCCTTAAGAGTCATTTAAGTGCATAAAATGGTTTAAATGGCTGCGTTGGTGAATTAATTTGATAAATGCAAAATTTACTAGCTATACATATTTACATAGAATAGACTACATGATTGTAACCGCTTCTCTTATGTTAATTTTAAAATAACTATTGTGAAATACTTCGAGAATGTGATGATTATCAAGAGTACATTCAAATAGATGTTTTCCACCCGAAGTACCTGAGATTGTGATCATGGAATGCTCGGGAGGCATTTTAACGGTTATTAAAATATAAGCCCATGCCATATCATGTACTCTCTGCATCTTCTTGATGCCTTTTATTGAATCTAGTTTATCAGGAAAAAAAAACCAGTGCTAATCAACAACTTAGTAAGGCTGGTGTGTTTTTTTCGATCTAACATCTTTGGCAACTTATAATTCTTAACATTTTTAAAAACTGAAAGTGTAAGTCAATTTATGCAATTTTTGTTGTTGCCGGTTACATATTTATGCTGGATTGCGATCTGATTTGTGTCTACAGATCAAACTGGGAGTGCCAGGATGGAAAGAAAGGTATTATGAGGAAAAATTTTCTGCAAAGACACCTGAGGAGATGGAAGAAATACGGAAGGACATTGTAAGTTATCTAAACTTGAGTAGCATCACTATTTATGATGGATAAACTTTTAGGTGGTTGGGATTTTACAATTGGCATCTTGGATTAGATAATTTGTCGCATCTAAGTTAAAACATGGTTCATCTGTAGTTCAAAATACTTTTAGCTTTCGGAATACACAATTCTTTTGAGCTATTTTTCCATGTGAGAGGTGCACTCTGGTGGCTTTTATAGTAATGGATAGGTCTATAATAGATCAATGCCTGGGAGGTTTTCTAGATGCCCCAATGTTACATTCAGACTCATCAATGATAGCCGGACCTAAATAAACTGCACTTCAGCTGTTGAGGCTAAAATCCAGATGGATTATTTTCTCGATGAATTTTATCAGTCTTAGGCAATTGTGCAAGGTTTAGTTTTCCGTATGCATCTGCATCCATATGAAGGTGATTTCAGTCTCATATTTGGTTTTTATCTTATTAGGTCTTGAAATACACAGAAGGGTTGTGCTGGGTTATGCACTATTATTATGAAGGTGTTTGTTCCTGGCAGTGGTAAGTTCTCCCTATGTGATACTGGAGTTTTTCTGTGCATGCATGTGGATCTATGATATGACATGAATGATGTGCTAAATAACATGACTGTGCATAGGTCTTTGCCTTATTATGTCAAGTTCTGTCCACATTTGTGCTCACACACATCAATTCTTTTTTTTTATTTTTAAAATTGATAGTTTTATCGTTTACTTAACATGCTGTCTTTTATGCTTCATATTTCCATTGAGAATGTTTTTTCTTATTCTTCTTCTCCTTAAAAAACTGGAACATTCGTTGTGCTAGAAACAAAAAGTGATCTGGAGATTTAATAAGATCAAACGTATTGTGCTTTTAATGGTTGTGTTTTTGGTTTCATCGCTTCAAGTTTCTCCTCTGCAGGTTTTATCCTTATCATTATGCTCCTTTTGCTTCTGACCTCAAGGATCTTGGGGAGTTGAATATTACCTTTGAACTAGGTTCTCCATTCAAACCATTCAATCAGCTGTTGGGAGTTTTTCCTGCTGCCAGGTTTATACCTCACTTTTGTATTTTTCATACTAGATGTCTTGCTAGAGGGTGCTGACTAGGTTTATATGCAGTTCACATGCTCTTCCTGAACAGTATAGGCAATTGATGACAGACCCAAACTCTCCCATTAGCGACTTCTATCCTTCTGGTATGACATGTTGTTTCTCATTTTGACAAGTAACTTATTGTAGATCTGTTAAATTACTTTATAATACAGGATAACTTGTATGCCATCTGCCAGTATTGTATCTTGCTTAGTGTTCTTTCCCACTAAATGAATATCTCAGACCTTAAAATATATCATGCCTTAATGTTGTTGACAGATTTTGAGGTGGACATGAATGGGAAGCGCTTTTCATGGCAGGTACTTGTTAAATTAATAATTTTAAGAACAGTATTCTCATATCTTTGTACTGGCATCTGTTACCTTTATAAAAAATAATAATTATCTTTCTGCTGACTTCTTTCTTAATGTGAAGGGCATTGCCAAACTACCTTTCATTGATGAAGCCCGGCTCCTTGCAGAGGTTGCAAAAGTTGAACATACCTTGACGGTACAATGGCGTCACTTCTGAATTGAGTTGAACTATCTTAGAGGGTATCCATTTTACTAATTTAGTCATTTTCTTGCAGGAGGAAGAAGCACGAAGAAATTGTGTGATGAATGATATGCTTTTTGTGTCATTATCTCACCCTTTGTCTCCATACATATTTTCTCTTGATGATCGCTGTAAGCAGCTTACAGACAACGAACGTGTTGAAGTGAAGGAGCGCTTGGACCCAAAAGCAAGGTTTGTTTTGCTATATGGCCTATGTGACTCCAGCCCGGACCCCTTTAATTGTGTTTTGAAGTCTTAATCTTCTGTCTGAGTTGGGTCCTCTTTTCCTCTTTCTGCACGATTCTTCTGTTTTTAGTCTCTTTTTTTTTGGCATACTAAATCTGTATCACTGTTGTCTATTGTGATAAAACCTAGTTTGAATCTCAATCATCAAAGTCCTGGGTGGACTCTTCTATTTTATTTTCCTAATGGTGCATGCAATGCTGGAATGAATGTCTACCATATCCCTTTGCTTAGGAGATCCTTGTCCTCTAATTTTTAGCCTTTAGTCGTCTTCTCTGTCTGAGCTAGGTTATGGGTTTTCCTTTTTCTACACGATTCTTCAGCTTTATGTCTTTTTTCTGCATATTAAATCTGCACACTATTGGTCTATTGTGATAAAAAACTAGCTTGAGTCTCAATCGTCAAAGTTCTAGGGGCACTCTTCTGATTTTTTTTCTAGCGCGGTGCATGCAGTGGTGGGATGATGAATGACTTTATATCTCTTTGTGTGGGAGATCCTTGTCCTCCAATTTTAGCCTTAGTTGTCTCTATCTGAGCTTGGTCTTTGTGTTTCCTTTTTCTACATGATTTTTCGGTTTTTTAGATGTCTATTGTGATGAAAACCTAGCTATCTCAATCACCAAAGTCCTAGGTGGACTCTTCTGACTTTTTTCCTAATGGTACTTGCAGTGGTGGCATGAATGGCTACATATCCCTTTGCATGGGAGATCCATGTCCTCCAATTTTTAGAGCTCCTATGGATGGGTTGGAAGATATTATGGACAATCAAGTCATGTAAGAAACCTAGCTTTTCACTGCAGCATCTGTGTACCAATTGATGGTACTGACAAATGATAATATTTGTACAATTTCTGATCAGCTTTGTCGCTCCTGCATTTTCAGATGTGCAATATACAAACTCCCTGATGTCCATAAGCACATCACACGGCCACCTAAAGGGGTTATTTTCCCAAAGAAGGTAATTTATCTGAGAGATCCAAGCTTTGTCCCTTCATTTGGGTGGGGGGGGGGGGGTGAGGGTTAGGTGGAAGACCATGCCATGTTCTTGACTAGAAGGATATCTTAAGATTTTTTGTGAATGCTTCCTCTGTCCTAGATATATTTCCTCCTTGTCAACTTTTTCAATAACCAAACCAGGTATTGGTCAAACCACTTTTCTGATATATTACATAATCTCCTGAAAATGGCTGACTAAAACCTATTTTGATCGTTGAAAACTCAATTCTCGAATAAATATGGGTGGAAGCAGTTCGTGAGAGTAATTGCTGAAGCAAACTTTTATAATTGGCTGGTAGCCAAAGATGCACATTGTTTTATTTTAAAAAAAAAAAATTTATTCATTATACAACTGTGATTAAATAAACCTAATAAGCCAGCTTGCCCGAGTCCTTTCCCCAACTTTTAGAAGTTAAATCAAGCTTTGAGCAAACAAAATAGCTTTGGAGGTAGGTACTCCACAATTTCCCCTTCCCAGCATTGCTCCTTTCCTTTGCTATTGAGGTTCCTTCAAAACCATTGCCTCAAAGAGCCCTGCCCCCCACAAATTCTCGCCTCTTCTTTCCACTTTCACATGTTAAGAGAGAAGGGTCTTGTAGGTTCATTGATCAAGGTTTGACAGAACTTTGGAACTTCCGAAAATTGAAGATACATATCATTAATTGACATGTATTCTCTGCTGGACTTCAGACCTTAACCTGATTCTGAGATTTACTTATTCCTATATTTGAAATTTGTTAGAATTTTGGACTTTGAAGCTGAGACCCCTACTGGGCTATAGAGATGTAGTTCCTGGAGGGCAGATGCTCGCTTAAAAAGGAGAGAGGAGGGGTTTAAGTACCTTATGTCTTTTTTTATATATACTTGACCTGTATATAACAAAAAAACCCTGCACAGTTAGTTAAAAAACCTGTTCTTTAAGTATGCTATTGTTTAAAATTATATACACTAGTTGTATACAATCAAAACCCAACTGTTTTCATGTGCCTATTATTTAGCCAGTTGAATGAGGTAAAAATCGTCTCACGAGCATATACGTTGTGAGTTTCTTTTTCGTTTCCTCACTAATGCTGCATCATTACTATGCAGATGGTGACATTCAGTGATATAAAACCTGATCCAGTATTGTGGCATGAGGATTCTGGGAGGAAACCTTGGGAAAATGGAAGGTTCGTTGTGATATGTTGATTGGATGAAGATATCTAATGATGCCATGTTGTTAGTATGTCTATATTGCCCATTAAATTTCATGTAGCTGTGTACTTCATTTCAGGAACCACCACCCTGGCGGAAACTCTGGTCGTCACCTTGGAGAGGCAGCACACAGGCTGGTTTCTAATAGTTTGCAGATTAGGAGTGGCCGTGGGGATAATTTACATGCTCAACCAGTACCATATCCTTCTGGTCCCTTTCCTTCCTCTCAAGGATACAACGGTCAGGGTCATGTTCGCCCGAATTTTGATTATTCTGCTCGAGACGACACAGCTGCGCCTTATCAGTATGATCAGAGTTACCACCCTGCTTATATCCCTACTGCTGTTGATCCATATAGTAGGGCTCCTCCTCTGTATGAGACGGGTGGCCAACCTGTCCCTCCTAGCAGGGATTATCATAGACATGGACATCATGCCGCTGTGACGCAGCAAAATGTTGGATATAGTTATTCTTCTCATGCCAATCGTCCGCAGCATGTTAGCCAATCGCCAGTACCACCAATTGATCATTTTCACCAGCAGAGTAGATACAGTAGTTACCCCAATTATCATGAACCTTATGAGCCAGGAAGCTATCACCCACCTTATGAGCCAGGAAGCTATAACCCACCTTATGAGCCAGGAAGCTATAACCCACAGGATGGTGGATGGGCCCCGCAAGTAAACCAAAATGCTGCTTGGGGTTATGGCAATCCACGTCCCTCCAGCAATCACTTCTCGGCTTTAGGAAGAGGAAACGATAGAGGGCCACCATCTTCAGGCTATCGCCGTTAGAGGTATCATCATTTTTGCAAGTGATGGGGTGTTGTTCAGACTTAATACAGAAAAAAGAATAGAAGAGCAGGTAGAGAACAAACAGATATTGCTGGCCGAAATGTAAGTTCAGGCGACTTTACAGTAATGTTGTACAATATAGGTAACTTGCACAGCGTTTTACCCGCATTCTTTCTCTTCCTTTCGCTATTATGATATAGTTGAGCTTCTTTTATTTGATTGAAAGATGTTGGATGAATAAGATTATGCAGTTTTCTCATAAGCTATGAGCTTTGTTTGTAACATCATTTTTGCTTATTGAGAAAAACTTTTAGCGTATGAATTCTCTCCTGTGCATTTTATTCATGATGCCTATTCGGTTGTTGGTAGATTTTGATGATGTAAATTTGTAGAATTGTAGTAAGAATTAACTTTACTATAATTATTCACAATGCCCCATTACATTTTTAAACTCCATCCTCCTTGGTATGGGATGGGAGTAGCTTCTATGGTGTAAGTGAGTTAGAGGAGCGCAAAAGCTCTGGTGGGTAGGTGTGAGAGGTCTGATAGGTTTGAGGAGAGGTATAGGTAAGACGTAGGAAGAATAGGAGAAAGATGATTAGACACGACATGATACATCTGTGCAACTCATTGCGCACATGACCCTAGATATATGAGAGGTGTTTGGCCATATGTACAAATGCTCCTCTTTATGGGAGGTGTTGGGCTTTAGATACCTTGATGCGATTTAATGGATTATTATGCTTCTATTCACGAAGAGTGGAGTGTACATGTTTCAACATAAAGGGCTATGCCCATTAGCAAGTGAAGTATTCTCCATCTTATGGGCCATTAGATCTCTCAACCAAAGATATAACTTATAAGGTTCTAGCTATGATAATAGAGAAATTTTTTAGTTTACTTGTGCCCCAAACCGCACGAGTCTAGATTAGTCGGGTCAGTAGGATTCAGATATCGGATGGTTAGATGGAAAAAAGCATGAAGAGGTCTACGATGTCTGGTTTCGATTCAACTTGTATCGTTATGATTCAAATTGTAACTCTTGGAAGCAAAAGTATCACTTTGATTTAATTTTACTTGTATTTTAATTTAAGTGTACGTAAATCTTATCCTTACTTCAGAGAGGTAGAATAATTGCTGAGATAACATCCAAACATTGTTACCTCTGGATGAAAAAGACTTTCATTGATAAACATTTCTAGCTAGGTATGTAGAACCTTATCCCATTTCTATTTGTCTATAAGGAAGCAAAGTTTGAAAAAAAAGACAGCAATAAGAAAAGGCCAACAAGGATGAGTCATGTGAAGAGGTTTCATTAAATAATTGAAGTAGAGAAAGGATATAGAAATGAATGTACTACTACTATTTTGAATTTGTCTGTGTTTTATAATGCACTCCTCCGGTTCACTTTTACATGTTCACTATTTCAAAATAAATTTTCACTTTTACTTATCACTTTTAACATATCAAGAAAAGACTATACTTATTCTCCGAAATATTTTTCAAGACCTAAACATCAATTAATAAGTGTAGTGTGGTAACATAATCATGTCAATTATTGTTTTCTTAATGAATGTGACAAATAAAAGTGAATGAAACCAGATATACTCAAGGGGTGTCGATCGACAGTACCCCTTCATCACGATTCTACTTCTTCATATTTTAACACTTATTAGTTAAAATTCTGATTCCGTCACTGATGAATTAGTAATATTTTTGTTTGAGAGTGTTGTGGACCTATGTACCCACGCGTGTGCATTGTAATCACAGCTTATATTGGTCGGATGGTTGGGATATTTGGAGGGTCCTTTTATCCTTTTATATATATCCATCCTTCAACAAACTTCAACGTGTTGTAGGCCTACTCAACTTTATTACTTTGGACTTCAAACTCAACAATTTGACTTACTAAAATATTTAGACTCTCACAAGTGGTATCTATACTACAATATTGCTTTTCCATAAAAATAATAATATGAAATGAGATATATGTATTTCTTTGACTTATATATTCGTGGTTATACCAGAATAAAAGGTTTCACACTAACTCTCGTTCGGTGGCGTGGTGGAAGGACCACTAGGAAAATGACATTGGTTATAAGTATCGTATTACTACTAGTGGTCCAGATGTGAAGTGGGGGCAAGGGGTTGCAAAATTCGATTTTTATTTTAACAAGTCCTTCCCACTTTTCTTCTCTATAGTTTGTGCTCTCCCAACACAAGAAAAGAGCTTGCAAAATACAATATAAATTTCGAACTTAATAAATAAAATTATTGAAAAGGGTAGGATAGAATTCCAAACTCGAACCAATAATAGTCAAACTAATCTTGAATTCATTTCTCAATTTTAATAAAATAGCAAAAATGGATAGTTGACACGTAAGTGGGAAATAAATGAACCTCTCATAAATTTCTTTTCATATAAAAAATGGATGAATTGGTTGAAGATATTAGTCTTCATTTTGCCATAAATTATAATAAGTCATTGGGTAGAATGTCTACATTCCCACAGCTGTGGAGACACTTGCCTTTATCTTCCTCTAAGCATCTCATGGAAAATTAATATTCCTTCTTTACTTAATATACTTTATGCCATAATGAAAAAAATAATATTCACTAAATAGCACTCTTTCGGTCTTTTTAAGTGTTGCTTTAACTTATTTCACGCTCATTACAAAAAATAATAAATAAAAAATATAGTTTATTAAGTTACTCTTATTTATAAAACGTTTTTTCAGAATTGAGCACTATTAAAAAGAAATAGTTTTATATCCTTTTTATCTTGAATTCCTAAAACTATAAGTATTTTGATATAATTTTAATGCTAAAACAACACCTATTTTAAGACGGAAGGAATACTAATTAATAAGTTATATAAAATGGTTCAAGATCTTATCCATCTATCATATATCATATGAACCCTTTATCTAATAAAGATACAATCCAATGATCCATATACGTCATTCTTTCATCATTATTATCAATTCTATATGTATATATATACTATATTTTATATGCAAAAATAGTTAAACTAGTTATCCATGACTCATACTATATTTTTTCTTAAAAAATATTTATAATATTATCTAAAATATAGTAAAAAAGTTGTATTTCTTTTTCCGCGTAGGGTCCATTCAAGGAAAGCCCTCTTTATCAAGAAATTTTTCATATCAGAGTTCGAACTTGAAACCTCTAGTTAAGGGAGGAACAATCTCATTCGCTGCACCATATCCATTGATGATAAAGCAAAAAAATCTTGAATCCGTCTCTATCGTTCAAATTAAATCCATTGTTTACGATTTTTTTAAAATTATTATCATATATAGATTAACTAAACTCTATAATCCTATCTTATTGTCGGTATAATTATTTAAAATTAATGAATATTAGTCAAAAGTTAGTATAAAGGGAAGCACGACAGGCAAGGTTTTCTAGATGTCACCCAGCATCAAGCAAATCTTTAATTAATTATTTTACTAATAATTTAAAGATAAATGAAGTATTAAAATATACTCTTCATTTTAAGTACATAATAATAATTTATTAATGAAACACTTTATAATCCACCATGCAGTCATTGGTGACGCATTATCAACTTTGACATTTTATACACAACCAATAATTTTAATTGTTAAATTTCGTAATGCATCTAATTAAATATTTCCCCTATAAGTTTTATTCTGGGCTATGAGTATTTTTTATTTGAAAAAAAAAGTGATATTCGATCGAATTTATAAAAAGACATATGGTATTAGTTAATGTACAAATTGTCTATTTTACAATAGTTTAAAAACTTCTATAATTGACTTCGATCCACTTATATAAAGTAAATAAATGGGGGTGGGTTGGGTTGGGTTGAACAAATAATTGTTACGTCTCAATTCTAAGCTAGTTCTCATTATCTTTCTATATTTTCTCCGCTCGTTATCATTAGAATTTTCAAGTATGGGCTTAAACGAAACAATTTTGATAGTACACGAAAGATAGGAGTGATCCAATAGTCGAAAAAGAATATAAAAGTATCTTCTACTACATGATATGTTGTACTTGGCTCTACATATTTATATAACTAACCCGCCTAGAATAGAGCAGTTCAGATCCATTTGTGAAATTACACTGAATTCAGATCTATTTGTGAAATAACACTGAATTGGATGTGTTATCGTATTAAATATTAGCTTCCACATGAATCCTAATATCGCGGTTCAACTTTGTAATGTTTTTTAGTTTATTATTATACGCCATAACTGCTCCTACTTAATCTTTATAAAAACGTTTTAAGTAATAATTTTGGTGTTTTAATATATATGGTGCTTTGGTAGATACACTTTAATTTTTATTTTTATTTTAAAAAATGCAGTTTCTAATAAAGAGTGAACTTACACGATCTTCATTTACTAAGTCATATAATTCGGCGATCTTTGTATTTTATAATTTACAAAATACTTTGGCTAAATCCAATTGTGCATTTATAAATGGACTTGGTCTGAATCTGACTAATTTAATCTTTAAATAGTAGCACAACTTATGTCATGCATCAATCAGATTTGAACTCTAGAATTACGTGTTAAATTTGAAGAGGATATAATATACGTAAATTTTATTCTGAAGTTATTTTTCAGTGGATCTTTAACTAAAAAAAAGTGAAATTTAATAATAGTAAGAAAAATAACAGCAACAAAATAACAAGATGAATAAGGCAAACATAATAGTAAAAATAGAAAAATCAGATACTAACTAATACTACAAGAAGAAAGAAAAAAGTCATACAAATTCCTTAATAATTAATTTGTTGATTAATTAAAAAGATACTTAATAAATCCAAATGTATGATTCCTCATTTGTGGTTAGGTTCTTCATTCTTCTACCTAATTCCAATCCATAAAAAAAATACAAGAATTAATTCCACTTTTGTGTTTAATGGGATGTGTAATGTGTTCTATTACTAACCACATCATTAACATAGAATACAAGTATATTAATTAGTCAAATTACTTGAGCAAAAGGGAGTGATATTTGATATATATATATATATAAAACACGACATTGATAAAGAACAAAATTAAAAAAGTATTATCAATTATCAACCAACTTTTAATTTCAGTCATATTGTTGGTCATTCAAAACATTGATTGATTGGTATATTTGTCACAATTAATTAAATTCATTGTCCGTTTTGATAAACATATCTCACAATTTTGTTCCTTGAGTTATTCCACGGTTGAGCACAAAAGCGTGTGCACCTTGTGAGTTACGTTGTGCAATATCTAATAAGTTTCGTTTCGATATATAAAATATTTTCCTAATGTGTAGCAAGTACACTTTATTTTTAAAAATTTGACAATCTAAAAGTCGGTTAGTTTATCGTCGATCCACCCTTCTCAGAAAGCGCAATTTTAATTAATGGAAGTAATAATATTATAGCTTGGTGTGTGCCTCTTTTCTTGCAACCAACAATCGTCATTCTTATGTAACATGAGAAGGTGAATTATTATTTATAATTATTATACTAACAAATATAGGTTGAACAAATTAATTATTTTGCTGATTGATTGCGTATTAATTAATTTTGTTGTTTTAGTGATGTATGTGACAATAATATCAGTTTTATATAGTCTGTAGAATTGTAGGGAGCCAGTAATAAAACACTTCATTTTATCTCTAATAATAATAATTGAATCTAAGTAAGAAATATTATACAAAAATATTCAAAACAGATCGATAGAATCTTTCCCTAGTATATTTTACTTCACTACTTATATAATACGATATAGTAAACATTTATTATAATATTTTAAATGAACTTGAGAAAATGCAAGACATGTTACGCTCAATTATTAGAATCATGTTCTTTTCATACCTATTTCCTCCGATTTTGTCGAATCAAATTCATCATAAGTATTATCTGCTTTGATCCAATATATCTCATGTATTTATCCTTCGGATTATGTCATAATCGATCCCGAAAGTACATATAATGCATGAACTTATGTTAATTATTATGTTTTACAAAACTCTTAACTTTTCCCTCATTTCAATGTTGAATTTGCATCATGTTCATCCATCTTCACTCATGCAAGCCTAGAAGTCTGTTAGGCGTACATATATTTGAATATATTAATTGAAATGCGTTTACTTCTTATTGTTAAAATAATTATGTATGTCAATGCAACCATATCTTATGTTCAATAAGTTTAAGTTTTTTTTGTTATCCATTATATGTTTGGTGCTATCTTAAACTCGACTAATCTAAATTCATACGGAAAAACTCTGATAAAAAATACTCCTAACAAAAACGATTATTATTTTGAAGAGATGACCAAAAAGTAATAGT
Source organism: Solanum raphanifolium (assembly GCA_036250405.1). Lineage (NCBI taxonomy): Eukaryota > Viridiplantae > Streptophyta > Magnoliopsida > Solanales > Solanaceae > Solanum > Solanum raphanifolium. Next base: position 6,802 of record JAJOOE010012991.1, on the reverse strand, counting down.
AATAGTGAATTATCATTTTTAAAATTGAATTATTGGTTGAAATATCGCTATATAGAAAGAGGAAAAGGTACAAATAGCAAAAGAGCAATTTGGGACAAAGATTGATCCACGTGCAACCTAAGTCTAACTCTGTCCCACTTCTACTTCAATTATTCTCAATTTCATCACCCCACTTATCTTTTTTTTTTCATTACTATATAGGTTTTTTTTTCGATAAATTATATTATTATTTATATACCTCAATATTATCTTGGTAATACTTTTTTTAGTAGAAAATTGTGTGAATCGATTTGAAATGATAGAAATAGATATTCTACGCATGCAATCAAAGTATCTCATACTTAGTTTTCGATGCTCATATGCTTAATATGTGTTTATTCAAACACTGCGATACATGGTCAATTATGTCTTCTTCTTTTTTTTTTTCTTTTTTTTTGCTATTAGTAATGCTCTTTCAAGTTATAATATATAACTACATGCTTCAAATCACACATTGTAGGCACACAAGTTCGACGTTAAAGCCATAAAACTCTATTATATATCGGGATAATCATTTAATTAGTATCAATCTATTGTTAAAAAAAAGTAAGTATTCTTTATTTTGTCATATAAAAGTCACACAACAATTATCCATCCATTTTACACTCACTCTCTCAGCAATAGAAAATAGGGATAAGGGTCTGAAAAATATCTCAACTTTGGTCGGATTTGCTGTTGCGATACTAAACTTTCATGAGGACCTATTTCCTCCCTAGACTATTTAATATCGTATTTTTTATCCCCTGAACTATTTAATAGTGTATTTTAAAGGTATATATGTGCCCACGTGGACACATTACTATTTATAATTTTGCATTATTTTTTATGTCCACGTGGGGAAATATATATGTTTAAAATACGGTATTAAATAGTCTAGGGATGTAATAGGTCCTCATGAAAGTTTAGTATCGCAACAACAAATTCGACCAAAATTGAGGTATTTTTCAGACCCTTATCCCTAGAAAATATATACGATATTAAGTTAATATTTTGAATTCTTTTAATAAAATTTACGCTTAGATAGGAAATTACACAACACTTTTCAGAATTTATTATGCTTTCTGAAAATATATGTCGATAATGACAGTGATAATAAAATGTCATATATCTTGGAAATTGATATTGTATAAAATATAAAGGTTAACTGACTATTACTTGTGAAATATATCTTTCTTTTGCTTTCTAATTAAGTATTCCAATTATTATTACATTTATTATTATATTTTTGACGGACGTGTCTAAATAATTCAATGTTTCATACGACTTTATAATATCAAACGTATTTTTTTTTCTCTTTAAACTTTAGAATGAAAATTAAATAAATGAAAGGATAGAGACGTAAGAATGAACAAACAATATTGACCATTAACTTATATGAAAGAGACTTTTAGAGGCCCAGCAAAATAAAACTTTTGACATTGGAAATTTCTTGGAAGAAAAAAAGGAAACTAAAATAAGTGTTTATCAGAAAATCATACATAGAGTTGGAAATAATTATCCTTCTAATTGACTTATTAAATAGGAAGAAAATGAATTGGAAATCGAGTATACAAAGAGAGTTGAGATGCAACGTAAAATAGGTCGATTTTTCTTTTTTTTGTGCGCGATATAATACACAAAGTCTAACTGAGGTCTTTTTTTTTTCAAAACGCACCTCAAGTTTCATTCTGCTCTTCATATAATTATCTAACATTGACCACTCTATCGTAAGTCGTAACCTCGGCTAGTTATACATTATTATCAGGGGCGAAGCTAGTAAGGATTCATACTCTTTAGCAGAAAACTACACAAGCTAGTTACATGATTTAAATTATTTATTTATTATATATAGTAAATGTTGAGCATGATTCGATCTTTTCATGTGTTTTTACTCTTTCATATTCTGAATTCAATGAAAATTCTGTCTTCGCTGTCGATTATTATTTGAAGGAGTTAAACCATTATTTCTTTGACTACTTTTCTGAATTACCTTTTTTCATTGAATACTACTGTATAAGTTGGAACACATCATCAACTATATAACATGCAGACACATGTTTGGTTTTGATGATTTTTTCCTTGTTTTTAATAATAAATAAATGCAACTAGGAGAAGATATATCCAAAAACTAAAAAGTTTTTTAAAAAAAAAATAAAAATGAAAATATAGAAGTGTTAAAATGGAAGTATGTGGTTGAAAGGACTTTTTAATGCATTGCTGGATAATTACTATAGATGAAAGGGGCTGTGGTCCAATTAAAAAGGACTACTCACTAACACTTGACTTTCGTACGGCACCGTCAAAGAAGGCAGTGTCCGGCATAAGTTCAGTTTCAAAATATTATTTCTCGAGGAGTTTATGATCCATTCACCACAAATAAACTTGCAAGGTATATAAGTTTAGTTTCAGAACTCACGAAAGTTATATATATCCCTTAATTTGCTAAACTTTTATCGCAGAAATTCTATAATATCTCTTGTGAATTAGATATTACAGAACTTATGTTAGACACAGCAATAGAAAACTTTTACTTGTGAAATTAGGTCATAGTTAAGGATGGTTTATGATCCATTCACCACAAATAAACTTGCAAGGTATTTAATCTTTTATTAAACGAGAAGTAGGGATGAAAAATGAAGTCCATCAATTTGTGAGGTGAAAATTAAAGATCATTTTATTCTTAATAGATGATTTATATGATACACTTTTCTTTTTAATCGTTTTTCAAAAGAATGACACTTTTTTATATTTAGTAATAATGTAGTTTTAAGTTTTAACGACCATTTTATTCTTAATGAGATGATTTATAGACACACAAATCTATATGACTTATTTTAGATCACAAGTTTGTAAAGTCTTTCTTTCTCTTTGAAATTTCGTATCAAATTATATTATGGATAAACTACTTTATTAGACATACATTACTATCATATATACTAATATTATCTCTACTTTCAAACAATTACATATAGTACCACTTTTAATATTTTATACCATATATTATTGAAGATACAATTTGATACTCACATCCCTTAAAATTAGGATTGATTACTTATCCTTACATTTAAACTTCACAATTAACATTTTAATAACAATTAAATATATTTCTCTTTCAGCATCTCCTCCAATCTCCAACCCTAATCTCCCCCACCCACCTCCCACTTATTAACGAGTATCAACTGCCGCAAACAACCTGATTCAATGCAAATAATGTAATAGCTTTAGAAAATTATATTTTATTGTATAGAGGATGCTACAATATAATGGCAATTAGTGTTATTTGCAAGTAGTTTGTTTGTGCCTTTTTGCTGCCAAATTAGTCACAATTTTTTTTCTAACAATTTCACTCTTTAGTTGACTCAAATTTCATCTCTGACGATTTGAGGGCCTTCTTCTTCAAAATTTTATTAGTCGGAGGGACGAAAAAGTGAAATTTGCAATGGCTCTGCCGGAGGTCCGTCAGATCTAGGCAAAGCGAGCAACATCGACAAATCAAAAGGTGAGAGCAAACACCGCCGCGGTGAGATGTCCTGACCAGCTATGAACGTAATTAAGATGAAAGAATTACGCTAATCTTTAATTAACAGAACAAATACACCATTAAGTACATATCAAGTGCAACAATGTTGGATACACATTAGGTGTACATGTCTCTAATTAAGAGTTCGTGTATCTGAGTTAAGATTATATGTATCTATGAGAAAAAAGAATGAAGAATTTTGAATTTTTTTACTTTTGTTCTTGATTTAATGATATGACAGATACTGATCTACCGTCGTGATTTGTTCCTAAATTCGTGTGTTTCAGTTACATTTCATATTTAGAACACATAATTATATGTATATGCATACTATGTATCCAAGATACATGTTTTGAATATAATGTATGAAATTGACACTTGATACATCAAATTAATACTAGATACATATAAAAGATACATGAAATTAAAATTAGATCATATAAATAGATACATGAAATTAATATTAGATCATATAAATAGATACATGAAATTAATACTAGACATATATAACAAATACATGAAATTAATACTAGATACTTCTATGATACATATGAATGTACTTGTATGATACTTATGTATCTAAGTATTTGGTTTGTTGTATACATCATATATTTATAATAGATACATTAAATTAATGAATTTATTATTTTAAGAGTAATAAAATGAAATTAATCAAATCACATGATCAAGATATACATATTTTTGTCTTTTCTTAATAATATTAATGAATTTATTAGTTCAAATAATAATAAAATGAAATTAATTAAATATAGATACTTCCTTGATTTCCGCCTTATATTAAGGGATTTCATTAATTTAAATTTTCAAAATTAATTGTCTATTCGGTAGATACATGTATCTCGCAAATTCAAACTCATGTATCCTAAGCATGAAATATGGTAGATGAAGTAATATTTGAAACTATCGAGAATGTTAGTAATTAGGACCTAAACTAGTGGGATTTACGTAGTTTGCCCAATAATAAAACTAGGGCTTAAAGAGACTCTTAGATAAAACAATTCCCATTTTTGAACTTAGGGCCATATATAACCCCCTCTCATATTAGGCAAGATTTTTATTATTAGTTGAACAATTAGAAATTGTCACTTCAATATGGGGATTAAGCATAACTGATTTATTTTTGTATTTCTTTTGATACTTGATTTTATTATGTATTGTTTGAGCTTATAAAAAATTAGCAAAAGTAATTTCTTTCTCTTTATAAAATAGGAGTAAGTTTGCGTACATAGCACTCTCACATATCTATATTTATGAGATTGTAATATACTCAATATGTTGTTGTTAAATGGAGGTGTTAATTACGCTATTCTAGATAGAAAGAGATGTCCACCGTGAACTTGAGCAAATCACATACGCTTTCTCGTCATAAAAGAATTTTGCCGATATCTAAGAAAAAAAATCTAGTGTTTGTTCCATGAAAACATTCATTTGTGTACACCTTCAATTTAAACACTCTATCATTTAAGTATTATGAAGTTAATTTTACATTGAAGTAGTGTTTCGTCGCCCTACCAAATTTAAAGAGGTCACCATCAAACAACTATGAAAAGGAAAAAATCATTTTCTAAAATGAATACAGTAGACATTGATATTTTGTGGGATTCTAAAAAACGTGTTTAATTCGAGTAGGGACGCATTCTACAAGGTATGTTCAATTTCAATTAGATTTTTGGAGGCTACTAAATCCTAAATTCTAGTTCATGCATATATAAAAAAATACGATATTCCCTTGAAAAAACATTTCAAATATCTCGAATAATCCGCAAATTCATAGAATATTCATAAAGAAATCAAATCAAAATCATCCTATTTCAAGAAATACGTCACTAAATGTCTTTGAATCATGGATAAATCTTATGAAAGAGGAATCAAAAGATCAACAGATTTGTACTCACAATCTCAATGAATAAAACTATGTTTCTTCATTTTTTTTTTTATGATTGTAATTTATTTTCTATCACTTTAAAATTTGTTACAAATAAATACATTATAAATAAATGAAAAATACAGGCCTCATTCTAAAAAAAATTGTTCTTTAGGCACACTTGGTTCAAAGAATACTTTGATTATTAAAGATAATTTACAAGCAAATACCCCGTAGTATATACTTGATGATGATGGAGGACAACAATCAATCTCTCCTAACGTTGAAGACTTATGTATTATAACTCTTTTTTTATGACGTAGGTAAAATTTCAAGCAGTAAAATTTTGTTCTTAATTGGTGTATGTGCTTTGTTATTTTCAGTATACATAGTATATCATTTTCAGATGTCACTTATAATATTATATACTTAAACTGTTATTATTAAATATTATTTACACACAAGTTTTTATTTTATTGGAAAAATGAAAGGTTGGGACGATCAAAGGCATGATTATGGGATAAAGTTTTAAATTTTGCTTTATTTTATACACTCAAAAGGTAATTAGAGTTCATTCTATAAACGATGAAAAAATGATCTAAATAAAAATTGTCAGTATAAATTTTCTCAACTATATGTTACACTAGAATATTTATCCACACACTCAAAAAAATAACTATAATCTTAAAAATAAGACAAATAACATCTTATAGATAAATACATATAGCCTGATTTTTTTCATGTATAATATATCAATAAATTGTCTTAAAATTTATCTTTTGTATTTTTTGTTGTTTCATTGTGAAAATGAACATATGATATATTTATTAAATAAAAATAATATTTTATCTCATTAATATACATTATTTTATTTACTTTTATTTATACAGTACCATATATATTAGGTAAAGAAGACTAAGAGCATGTTTGGATGGGCTTTTAAGCTGGTCAAACTGGCTTAAAAGCCAATTTTTGACTTATTAAAGTGTTTGACAATTATCAAAGTGACTTATTTTAAGTCAGAAATGACTTATTTTAAGTCAAAAGCTAAAAGCTAGGTGAGGGGAGCTTTTTTTTTTTTTTTAACTTAAAAGCCCTTTTATGTTGACCAAGTATATTACCTTTTTACCCTTAATTCTTTTATACAATTCCCAAATTGCCCATATTGAATTAACCCTAACATCTATTATTATTATTATTATTATTATTATTATTATTATTATTCTTCTTATTATTATTATTATATTATTATTATTCTGATTATTATTATTATTATTCTTATTATATTATTATTATTATTGTTATTTATATTATTATTATTATATTATAATTATTGTTCTTATTATTATATTATTATTATTCTTATTATTCTTATTCTT
>JAJOOE010012990.1:0-42156 GCA_036250405.1 Solanum raphanifolium | reverse complement strand
CTCGTCTCTTAAGCTATTGAGTCCATTTGTTTTTATTATCCGACAGATGTTATATATATATTTATTTGTAAATCTTTAAAATAGATATTAGATTTTCGATTAATGCATCTCAAATTTTTTCTAATGGATTTTTTCTCTTATTTTCTTGTAGCTTTTGTTGATGTTTCTGGATAACACTTGATGAAGATTGGAACTTTTAATTTTTTGCCTAGCTTTTGTTCATTGTTCTGTGCAAGATACAAGTGTAGAAGAAGATGAATGAGCTCACTGTTAGTTTGCTACAAATTTAATGCAAAACTTGATGCCATAGTCTAACTCGGATGTTAGATATATGTTTTTTTTGTTAAGCAAATGTTGAAACAAATATCATGGATATCAACTAGTTTATTGTAATTAATTGTTCTCTTTACATATATCTTATTGTCTCGGTCTCTTCTCTATATATATCATATTTTCGTCGCAAAAGTTTTAGTAGCAATTCTATATTTGTTGAAATGTATTAGTGCTCAATCTAGGACAAGAATTATGCTGGTCTCTAAAAGCCAATCTACGACCAAACTTGTTGCTCGTCTCTAATGCTATTCTAGGACGAGGTTGGTGAGTCGCTAAAGTTATTTCTAGGACCTGATAGTTCTCGTCTTTAAAGAAATTCTAAGGAAAAGACTTTAATGGTCGCTAGAGATTACTAGGACCAGATCTATATCGTCTCTAAAGATTATTACGACTAGGTTTTAGTAGTCGCTATAGACTTTTACCGACCTGCAAAACCTATTTCCCAATATATATATTTGGTCTATTTGAGACCAGAAATAATGTCCCTAAAGGTATTTAGCGACCAGATTGGATCCCCGTCCCAAAATATCTTTAACGACTAGTTTTTTTGTTCCGTCGTTGTTGAGCGATAGCGAAGGAAGCTTTTAGGACGGGTGCCGACCAAATTTTTCAGGTCTCAAATGTTCATTTGGGACCAGATTACGACTTTTTGGGACCATATTTCCCTTCCCTAGAGATTGTTTTTCTTGTAGTGTAAAAGGGATGAGAGATGACTTTTCATCATTGAACAGTAAAGTGAATTCTCATGTTGATGCCATCAAAACACTAGAAGGTCAATTGATTCTATTATCAGCTCAATTAATATCCAAGACACTGATGGAAGATAGTGAAAGAGGGCTGGTTGTAGTTACCCGTAGTGGAATGATGGCAAAAGGGAATGTGATGGAGGATGAGGACCCTCAAATGCAGGAAGAGAGACAGGGTATAGAGGAAAGAGAATTGCCTATTCCAAAAAACCTGCCAAAGAACCACAAGAAGATGCAGAGCAATATGTTCAAGTTCCAAAAGTCACGCACCCTTTACCCAAAATACCTCCACCATTTCCTCAACGTTTGAAAAAGAAGAATGAAGATGAGAAGTTCAAATTTTTTTTGTCAGTACTCAAAAACTTATCAATTAACCTTTCTCTAGTAGAAGTATTGTTGGAAATGCTGGGATACGCCAAATTCATGAAAGAGCTGGTTACAAAGAAAAGGAGCTTGGAGTATGAAACGATTGAGGTGCACTATAGTTGTAGCGCAATTATGACCAATGAGTCAATCACTAAGAGAGAAGATCTTGGGGCATTCACAATTCCTTGCACATTTGGCATGCTCCAATTCGCTAAAGCTTTGTGCGATTTAGGAGCAAGCATTAACTTGATGCCCTATGCAATTTACAAGCAACTTGGTTTGGGTGAACCAAAGGCAACCACAATGAAACTCCTTATGGCTGATCGATCAATCAAGCACCCAGTGGGGATACTCTATGACATATTGGTAAAAGTAGATTGGTTCATCTTTCCGGCTGATTTTGTTATTCTAGATTGTGAAATCGATGCTGAAATCCCCATTATTTTGGGAAGCCCATTCTTAGCTACTGGAGAGCATTAGTGGATGTCAAGAGCGGGAAATTGATGTTTCGTGTGAACAATGATGAGGTGACCTTTAATAGCTATAAATCCATGAAGCAACCAAGTAATATCCATGTGGTGTCTACTGAGGATGTTATAGATGAGGCAGTGGCAAGTGTGAGTCATTTAATGCGCAAGAATGAACCCCTTGAATTTGTACTTTCCAATTATGATGAATCCGAAGTTCAAGGCTATGATGAAGTGGTAGCTGCCTTATCAGGGTTAGGAGTATATTTAAGGAATCCAATCAAGTTGGATATCGACTTGAAAAATAGAGAAAGTCCTCCTGCAAAGCCATCAACAGAAGAACCACCGAATCTAGAGTTAAAAGCCCTACCCTCTCATCTCAAATATGCCTTCTTAGGAGCCAATAATACTTTACCAGTGATTATCGCAGCCGATATGCTTGAAAGGCAAGTGAAATTACTCATTGAAGTACTGCAGAAGCATATAAAAGCTATTGGATGGACAATAGCCGATATAATAGGAATTTCTCCTGGCATCTGTACTCACAATATTCGGCTCGACAATGAATGTAAACCTAGTGTAGAGCATCAACGGAGATTGAACCCTCCAATGCAAGAGGTGGTGAAAAAGGAGATCATCAAGTGTCTAGATGCAGGAGTGATCTACCCTATTGCAAATAGTAAGTAGGTAAGTCCGGTGCAATGTGTACCGAAAAAAAGAGGTATCACCGTACTAATGCAAAAGGAGAACTTGTGCCGACAAAACTAGTGATTGGGTGGAGAGTATGCATGGACTATCGAAAGCCTAACTCATGGACCGAGAAAGACCATTTTGCAATGCCTTTTATGGACCAGATGCTTGACCGGTTATTAGAAAAATGGTGGTATTGATTTTTGGATGGGTACTCCGGTTACAATCAAATATATATTGCGCCGGAAGACCAAGAAAAAACCACTTTCACTTGCCCTTATGGAACATTTGCATTCAAAAGAATGCCATTCGGACTATGTAATGCCCTAACCACATTTCAACGTTGCATGTTGTCTATCTTCGCAGATATGATCAAAGATTCTATGGAAGTATTTATGGATGACTTTTCAGTCGTAGGGGATACATTCGAAGAGTGCTTAATACACTTAGGGCAAGTTCTTTAAAGATGCGTGGAAACGAACCTGGTCTTAAATTGGGAGAAATGTCATTTCATGGTGAAGGAAAGTATTGTTCTAGGACACAAGGAGTTGCAACAAGGGCTAGAAGTTGATAAGGCAAAAATTGAGGTAATTGAGAAACTACCCCCGCCGATTTCAGTAAGGGGTATTCGCAGCTTCTTGGGGCATGCAGGTTTCTACCGAAGGTATATTAAAGACTTCTCGAAGATTGCACATCCACTTTGCAAACTCCTAGAGAAGGAAGTGAAGTTCTATTTTGATGATGCTTGTATGGCCGCATTTATGTGTTTGAAAGAAAATTAGTATCCACCCCAATTATCGTCAGTCCTGATTGGTCTGAATCTTTCGAAGTAATGTGTGATGCTAGTGGTATGGCATTGGGAGTAGTGTTGGGGCAAAAGTGCAACAAACTATTTCATCCAATTTATTACGCAAGCAAAGCTCTGAATAGTGCCCAGCGAAATTATACAGTCACTGAACAAGAGTTTCTCGCAGTGGTCTATGCATTTGAAAAGTTCCGGGCATACTTGCTAGGAACCAAAGTAATAGTACACACTGATCATGCTGCACTCCGCTACTTGATGGCGAAGAAAGATGCAAAACCAAGATTGATAAGGTGGGTGCTACTATTACAAGAGTTTGATTTTGAGGTAAAAGATAAAAAAAGGCTGCGAAAATCAAGTGCGCGACCACTTATCAAGGTTGGAAGGAAGGAAAGATGCTAAGCGTGAGGTCGACATAGACGACTCATTCCCCAACGAACATGTATTTGCTATATCTCTCAAACCTACACCATGGTATGCAGATTTTGCAAATTACATTGTGAGTGGATTGATACCGGATGAGCTGACCTTTTACCAACAAAAATGATTCATGTTCGACGTTAAGAAGTACTTTTGGGATGACCATACTTGTTTCGAGAATGTGCTGACCATGTTATTAAAAGGTGTTTTCCGGAAGAAGAAGCGGTAGAAATTCTCCATGCTTGCCATGCATCTCCAGTAGGAGGTCACCATAGTGGTATTCGCATTGCCGCTAAAGTCCTCCAAAGTGGTTATTACTGGCCGTCCCTATACAAGGATGCACATGAATTTGCAAAGAAATGCTCTCAATGTCAACAGCAAGGCGGAGTGTCTAGAAGGCACGAGTTGCCTCTCACTCCTATTTTGGAAGTTGAGCCATTCGATGTATGAGGGATTGGTTTCATGGGCCATTTGTGAGCTCATTTGGAAATAAATATATCTTGGTGGCTATAGATTTTGTCTCCAATTGGGTGGAATCCATCGCACTTTAAAACAACGAAGGAAAAAGTGTTGTTCAATTTCTGAAACGCTACATCTTCACAAGATTTGGCACTCATAGGGCAATCATTAGCGATAGGGGTCCTACTTTTGCAATATGTGGTTTTCAATGGCACTGAGCAAATATGGGGTGAAACACAAGGTAGCAACCCCATATCATCCCTAAATAAGTGTCCAAGTCGAAGTATCAAATCGGGAAATCAAAAGCATCCTGGCAAAGACAGTAAATGCCAACAGAACTGACTGGTCTAGGAAATTCGATGATGCACTATGGGTATATCGGACCGCTTACAAAACACCTATCGGTATGTCTCCATATCAGTTGGTTTCTGGTAAGGCTTGTCATTTTCCCGTCGAACTAGAACACAAAGCATTGTGGGCATTGAAAGCTTTAAATTTGGACTGGTCAAAAACTTCAAGAGAGAGGTTAGAGCAGTTGAACAAATTGGATGAATTTAGACTAAGATCGTATGAAAGTTCAGCCATCTACAAAGAGAAGATGAAGAAATGACATGATGCTAGGATAATCAAGCGGGACTTCAAGGTAGGAGATTGGGTTTTGTTATACAACGCTTGACTTAGAATCTTTCCTGGAAAGCTCGAACCCAAATGGTCTGGACCTTTTAGAGTAACGCAAGTGCTCACCAATGGTCCCATAGAAGTTGAACATAAGGAAGGACCTCCATTTAAAGTGAACGGTCAACATCTGAAATTATATTTTGGGGATTGTCAAGATATTTCTTTGGTTGAAGTGGTGTTTTTGGAAGAAGCCTAAAGGCGCTGCTGCATTGTGCCACAACGTTATCTAAGGCGTTGTTTGGGAGGCAACCCAAAACTGTTTATTTTTTTCTTTTGCTTTGATAAAATAATGGTGTGTTGTTTGTACAGGTTAAAGTATGAGAAATATTTGAAAAAGTGAAGAATGGCACGCAATAGATCCAGTCGGCGAATCTGACCTTATCCGCCATTTGACTTAAGACATCGTCAACATTGGAGTCTGTAAAACTCGGTGAGCGTTGGAAATTGTTGGCGAATCGTCGACCATGTTGGCTATCACAATAGAAATCGCCATTTGGACCCTCTATAAACCAGAGGTTTTGTAAATTTTGGTGAAGAAACTAAATAGTCGGTGTTCCACCGAGTGAGTAGGCGAACTTGACTAATGTCACCGAGTGGGCGAAAACTGGACGATTTTTACAACCCAAAGGTTTAAAAGTTTCAACTTCATTCACTCTCTTTCACTTTTTATCTGTCCAAAATCACACATGCACCCTAGTTTCTATATTTTTCCACATTTAGAGTATTTTAGTTGATTGATTTGTGCTTGGAGTCGGATTGCAGTGCTTCCGAGCATCTCAATATCCATTTGATTAGCACAAAAGGTTAGTGTCCCGAACCTCATAGCTATCTTCTCAAAATTGTACTGATTTGCAATAGCATAATATGGTTGAAGTTTTCTACTCCTCCCTGATAGGATTAGATTGTTTACATGCATAATTTAATATGATATCCTTGATCGGGTAGTTGTGACTGTCGACTTCCCGTAATTACATGCCTTAAACTTGATTAAAATTTGAGGGGTTGTGTTGGGTGTTATGGGTCCTACCTTAGTTGTGCTGGTGAATTCTTCGATTTTGTTTTTGGGGGTATCGGGGCTAATTTTAAGAAGTTGGGTCAAAAGTAGGCACATTGGGTCATTCGGCAAACTGTGATGAGCTCGCCGAACTATTTCGTGGTTCGCCTAATTACCCTATCTCCCCCTTGTTATCATGCTTTATTTGTTGTGGCATCTGTAACTTTCGGCGAGAAGTACGAGGTTGCCAAGAGCACTCGGCGACTCGCCAAAAGTCTTGTTATTCGCTCTTTGTCTGCACTCCTAACTTCTTCTGCATTGTGACCTTCTGTGGATTGGTTATGGCTCGCCGAATGTATTCGGCGGCACACTGAATGGACTATCTAGTCTTCTGCAGCTAAGAGTCTTTGTTTTGGTTGTCAAATATGTTTTAACATTATTTCAAGACTTTACAGACATGGCCAGACCAAAAGTTGCCGGAAGAAACATGCCACCCTGACACATAAGAGCACAACAGTTCAAAAGAACTGAAAGGAGCGACAAGAAGACAACCAGTTCAAGAAGGAGGATGCCCATCGACCCATATGTCCCTTCGTAGGCTCGAGGGTTCAGTAATGTGATGCACGAATTTGTAGCAGCTCATGAGTTTGACAATATGATCGAGGATAATATCGCTACAGAAGCTAAAGCAGAGCGAAAGGAAAAAGAGGACCAAAAGCAGAATGACAACACTCCGGGCATTGAAGACTAGAAAGATAGAGCGACTGCTTAGACATGATCCCTTGTTTACCTCCACTCTGTCTTCCTTTAATTTACATTCTGGATATTTTGTTAATTGCATTTGAGGAAAAATTGCTTTTATTTGTGGTGGGGTCAGGCCAACCTTTTGTGTGCTATTTGTGACTCGTATTTTCGATTATGTATTTGGGGTTTGAGCTATTATTGTGTTAAATACTGCTTTCTGTGTATGTTTGAGCTCATGGCTCCTTTTATTTTAAATTGCAAAAATGATTTTGACCCATTCGAAATTTTTTTGCTACCTCTCATGTGTTGAATGTGGCTGTTCTTTTGCAAGATTTAAGTCTCGCTTCCGATCAATATCGATGAGTTGAATAGTGCTCTCAATCGAACGAACATGAATGCGTGGCTACGACGAGGCCAAATGAAGTTGCATAGACAATATGTGAACTCTCTACTTCTCGTTAGATTAGCCATTTATCAAATTGAGTCTCTTGTGATGATCATTGCACCCTAGGGAAAATGTGGAGCCTTGTTTAACTTATAGGGTCAATGCCTAGTGTGATGAGCTACCCTGTGAAGTATGCATAATAGATCCTAGAATTTTCCCCATTGGTCCGGTCAACTAAGTGATGCTATCTCTTGATATGATCTTAGGTAAATTCGAAGAGTGTGAACCAATTTGACATAAACCTCTTTTGTGACCTACCTTATGAGTGTGTGATTCTCTCTTGAACACCCTTTGAGCCTTACCTTTCTTTGGAAGAAACTTGATGAACTAGACCTTTCTTAATCCATCACCCATAATCCTCATGAAGTTGTGGTTAGTTTGAATAGCCAACTTAGACCAAAATCATAAGTTGGGGTGTGGTGAAAAGTGAAGGCAAATCAAGAAGTGCAAGAAAGTCCCTCCTACCCATGATTTTGAGGAAAATGGAACCACTCCATATAAAAAAGAAGATAGAAAAGAAAAAGAAAAGTTATGGAATAAAGTTGAAAATGAAATGGGGTTCCCAAACAATCCAGGGAAAGTGAATAATAGGATGACTTATGAGCACTAAAGAAAATGATGAAGGAAAAGGAAAGGAAGTGTTGTGAGCACCACATATCATGAGGATGAAAGTCACTGAGCCTAAATGACCATACCTTTCCACTCAGCCCCATTACAAGCCTTGAAAAGACCTTTTTGATTTTGAGTGAGCTGAAACAAATGTTGATTGGAAATTACAGGCAAACTTATGGTGAAAGCATACATTGTGTTCATCTTTGTGAGTGTGAGCGTTGCATCTGATTTCGAAGCTTTAAACTGTGAACCATTGTGTGAATATGGAATCATTCTTTCTGTGAGGGCATTTGAAAACTATAGTTGAGCTAGAACTGGTATTTGAAGCAAGTATTGTGAGCATGAGATTCTTTGATATTGGCGAGTCACAACTTTAATCTTTGAGTGCACATTTGATCTTTGCATAAGTAAATTGTGTCTTGTTGTGTGTATTCATGATTCAGTCTTGTGTAGCACTATTCGAGACATCCTTTTTGAATGGCTGAACTTGAGTTTGCTTGAGGACAAGCAAAACTTTAAGTTGGGGGTGTTGATGAGTCCACAAATTGGACTTATTTAGGGCTATATTTTAATGGATAATGTGTCCTCAAATGCTTATTTTATCTCAATATCTGATGAAAGCACTTAAGTTTCATGTATTTGAAGTGTGAAGGAAAGCATGCACACTACGTCGCAAAAAGGAACGAAAAGGCTGAAAAGAACGAAGAATTGAAGGCCTCAGGATCACCGAGTTCACTTGGCGAGTCGCCGAAGGGTCTTACTTCGCCTTTTGTTCCAGTGTGCTGAGCCCTGAAGGAAAGGATTAAGTCGGCAGAAAAAGGGAGCAGTCGGCTCATCACCGAGAAGTTTCTCGAAGCAGTACCATGTCGCCCAATGACCCAGAGCACGATGATGCTGAAGATTGGTGCAAGACAGCGATGAACTACACCAAAAGGCGAATCGACTAGTTGATCGATGATTTCAACTAACGACGCCGAATGATCCGCTACAGCACAAATCTGTGAAATCTATAAATACTAGTTAGTGTTGTAGTTTTAAGAGTCGAACAATTATTAAAATTTTCATGTAGAATAGTACTTTTTTATAATTTTGCTCTGAGTTTGAGAGGGTTTTGAAAACTAGAAGAAGAAGAGGGTTTTCGTCTCCAAGGATTTGAACTTGGGTCTCTTGAATTCTTCATTCTTGGCCTGCAACAAGACTTAAATCTTCATACACATTTGAATGCAAGCACATTTAGGTATAAATTTCTATCTCTTGATGTATGGCTAAAAAACCCCAATTCTTGGGGTGTGATTTAGCGAATATGGGTTAAGATAATTGTTGGGTCTTGCTTGATGATAGTCTATTCATAGTTTAAATGTGATTTCGTTTAGTTGTTGTGGATACATTTATTGAATTTGTAGTTTCAAATACAAGTTTATTTATGTGTTTTCGGCTTGATCGAGAGAGAGGTCATAAAACTAAGACCTCTAGATTAATGGCTAGTGTGAGTGGGTCGACATGAGGTTCAGCTAAAGAAAGTGAACCCTAGTCCCATGTCCACACACTCAGCTCGAGAGAGTGAATAGGTTAGGTGTAGGCTGGTCTTCATGTGGAAAGTGGGTGTCTGAGAGGAAGGCATTTGAAATGGGGTAAGTTGCTCAAGAGAGCTTATCCCCCTTAAAGTCTAGCCTAGTCATAATTATTCTATGAATCTTCTATCTAAAGCATATACCCAATAATCAAGCTTAACCCATATTCCTGTCACATCCCAAGGATCCCCTCTCATTACTTAGAAAACCTTGTTTATTTTGTTGGTTTTACTTACTTGTAAGAAAACCCCATTGTTAATTGACACTCTTGTGTCCTCCTTTGATCACAATGTTTTTAATCATTAATGTCTTTAGGTACAATTAGTTAGAACTAAATTTTATTTCTTTATTTCTTTATTAATTATACTATTGCACGATGGTAAACACTTGCATCGGAAGTTGTGTCGTTGATTACACAAACATCACTACCATAACCATGCGGTCCCAAGTGAGTGCATTATCAACCTTCGTGGGGGAAACCCGATTCTGTACCAACAACCTGAAAAACTTAGCCACAAATGTGATAGTGACCTTCTTGATGCTTAAGCCCAGAGTTAGCCACAAACGTGATAGTGACCTTCTTGATGCTTAAGCTCGGAGTGGTGACCCACTGGGCTCGCTCTCCATCAGTAGCAATATAACGAGCCAGCCAGTGTAATACATTCTCCCTTTTCTCGGTACTTCGTTGGACCTCCCCACTCCGTACGATGTCCCATCAGTAGTCAAATTTTGTCGTGTTAAGTGCGCAAGTGTGGCCAGGGCTAGGGCCGTAGAGGAGCCTCAAGTTCTAGGCCCACTACTGAGGCTATGACTGTTGTGGGAGATTATGTTAGCACCACTGATGGTGCCGTTAGAGTGACTGATAGCCCAACTGATGGTGCTGTGATGGATGATGTGAGCACTACTGACGGTGACCCAAGTGTTGTTCCAGCGGGCTCTGGGAAACCGGACCCACCCGCTTGTTGAGGTCTTCGGCGCATTTACGCCACAGGTTTGCTTCACCTTCACCCTACTTTTTATTTCTTATTTTTGTGCATCAAGGAAAATTGCACTCTATTTTGTTGGGGGTGGGGTAAATGGATTATGCGTGATAGGGTGAAGTCTGAGTAACCCAACTCATAATCCTCTCTTGGGGTTTTCTTGCCTGTGTTCTTTTTCCCCAAGAGACTATTTAATTTATGTTGAATCGGCATGTGTTAGGATTGTATGTGTAGAAGCATAAGAAAGAATGAAGCATGATGGCATAATTATGAATGAAAATTGATACCCATCCAAAATTTGTGATATGTTCTAGAATTTGTAGGCTAGAATGAGTTGAATGTGTTGGCTCTGAGTATGACATGATAAAGAACCAACTTGATCTCATGACATAAGCTAGAACTTGAACTGGGTAATCTGATAATCTGATAAGGAAACTATGTGCCAAGAGTGTGTGAGAATGGTTGATTGTTCAAACAGTTTTGTGCCAATCTAGAACTTGCCCCGTTGGTCCTACTAGGATATCTAGGCTAGAAGTTAGGAAGTGATCATAGGCTATTGTTCAAATTAGTCCACTTAAACCTAAAATGATCTAACCAAATGATAGCATTATTCCCTTTTGATCCAAATATTTTAGCCTAAAATTGACCAATTCTTTTTGATTCACCTAACTCACCTTCCCTTAAAAAAATTGTCTTGGCCCCGGTCCCTCCTTGGGCATGTGCACCTCGACTTAGGCCAAAAGTCTAAGTTGAGGGTGGCTAAGCCCAAAAGTTACCTTGATTTTGGCCCTGGTCTGACATCAGACATTGTGCACCTCAACTAATGCAAAATGCATAAGTTGAGGGTGGCTATAAAAAAGGAAACCAAATGAAAGAAGGGTATGAAAAGAGTTTCGTGTTGAAAAAAGGAAAAAATATGAAAGAGGATGTGACTTTGTGCAAAAGAAACAAAAGAAAAGTGTGAAAAGAAATACAAGATAACAATAAAAAAAAACGAGAAATAAGAGTCAAAAAGTCAAAAGTCGCATCCTTGGTTGAAAAGAGTGAAGGGAAAGAAATTTGGATGAAAAGTTACCAAAAATAGGTCAAGGAAGAGGTAAATAGCCAATGTAATGTCAAGGAGGGCAGAAAGTCACTAAAAAGTACCTAAATGTACCACACCTGACCCCGAGCCTACGTTACAAGCTAAGATAAGTCCTATAGTGATCCTAGCAACTAGTTTGGAGAGTCTAAGCAGTGAAAATAAGGGCAATCCTATGGTATTGAGCACTAATTGTACTAGAAATTACTTCTGAGCATGAGTGTTGAATGAATCGTTGTACTCAAACTCATATTCATTGTGTGAAAAAGGGATTTCGTTTGAAGTAAGGGGACTAGTTACATTGTTGGAAAGTCGGTACCTTGGTGATAGCAAAACAGTGTATGTTGTGTGTTGATTGGTGGATCTTTGTCATATTTTGATCCGCATGAGTTTGCTTGTTGAGTCTAAGAGAAAAAGATTTGCACTCAAAAAGAGAGTCGGGATAGAGGGCCATGTGATTGCTTGTGCTTGAATGCTTGCTTCTATACAAGTGTCGTTTAGAGTCTTAGTGCGTCGCTTGAGGACTAACAACGAATTTAAGTTGAGGGTGTTGATATACCGTGAGTTTACGGTATTTTTAATACATTTCACTTAAGAGTTGTGTGTGTCTAGGGCAATTTTTTATTGGTATTAATGTATTTTTATCATGTTTGCAGGAAATAAGTTCAAACGTGGAAGTTGAGAGACACAGCTGAACAATGTGCAGAAAAGGGCATCTACGGACGTGACTTACGGACCGTAGGTCCAGTCACACCCCGTAGATGGTAGATGTAGATGGGCAGGCAAGGCTGAAGGAAAATCAAGGAATTCTTGACCGTGTGGAACCACAGTTGCAATCAACGGTTCGTAGATCGACCTACTGTCCGTCCTGTTGTTCCGTCAAATGATTCAGAGAGGGGGTTCCAGTACCTGATTTTGAAGATTCTAAGTATGGAGCTACGGAGGAGGATCCATGGACCGTGGATTGAACCACGGTCCGTACTGTTGATCCGTTGATTGCGTCAGAGATGAAGATTTTTGAAGTTGGAAAACTTGCCAAAGTCCTGAACCACGGAAGGGACCTACGGATCGTAGGTCAATCCACGGTCCGTAGGTCAGTGTCGTAGATCGAAACCGCGTCGTGAAATAATTTTTCCTTATTTCATTTCTTTTTTAGTTGGGACTTGTTTTTCTATATATAGGGCATGTAAACCTTGTTTTTGGGGGTTAGACTTCATTACTTTATTCTAGTTTTTGGCTTTGGAGATTAACTTGCAATTTTAGCAATTCTTGATTTCCTATGTTCGTTTTGAAGATTTTGACTTTGAAATTCAAGTTGAGATTCTGGGTTTCTTCTACTTATTACGTAAGTTCATGATTTCTTCATCTAAAAATATGAATTGTATTCTTGCTACTATGGGTAACCAAATCCACAACTAAGGTTGTGGGAACAAAGAGCGATTAACAAAGTATGAATAGTAACTAAGTAATTCTTGAATAGTGTTATTGCATGCATTGATAATTCTTTCGTTTAGAAGTCCTTTTAGTGGTTGCAAACGTTAGAACACACCTTGTTGCCCGGACAAAGGAGGTAATTAATAAGAAAAGAATTATCCACATAGATTTAGTATGATACTATCTAATAGTCTAATGTCGATGGGTGCGAGTGAATAAACTAAGCCATACATTGATATGATGTCTAATATGAGGTAACGGTAAGGGTTAGTAGATTATATTCACGTAACCGGACCAAGGTGTGGGGTGAAATTCTCTAGTTGCCGGACCAAGGAATTAGAGATACCTAACTTATAACTTTGCATGTAATACACTTGGAAAGGGTTACTATTACTAGGAATACCGCGTTATGAGCTTATGGGGAACATGTATACCCTAGTTACTTTCTCTCATTGATAACAATAAAGTTGAATCCTGCTCACTTGTTACTTAACTACAATTTCCAGAATTTGTTTCACAAATCTTCCCCCCCCCCCTTTAATTACTTGTTTTGGAAATACGTTGACTAAACGAATTTCATCGTGGGTTAAAGTTAAGTCTAAACCATATTCCTCGTAGGATCAACCCTAACCTCTAAGTTGGGTTCTTTACTTGATAACGATCGCTTATACTTCTTTAGGGAGGTATAATTTGAGCGTATCAACTACCGCTGCTAACTCCAAATTATGAGTCGGATAATCCTTTATATGAACCTTCAATTTTCTTAAAGCATAGGCGATGAATTTTACATGTTGAATCACGACACAACCAAGACCAACCTGAGAAGCATCACAACAGACCACAAAACCATCTGATCCTTTCGGTAAGGTCAAAATAGGGGCTGAAGTGAGTCTATCAACCCTTGGAAACTCATTTCACAAGCTTCTGACCATAGGAATTTCACCTTTTTGAGTCAATGCCATAAAAGGCAAAGCAATAGAGGAAAATCCTTCCAGAAACCATGTTTAGTAACTGACCAAGCTAAAGAAACTTTGAATATATGAAGCGGACAAGGTCTAGGCAAGTTCTTAACCACCTAGTTTTCTTAGGATCAACTTGAATACCTTTGCTAGAGATAATTCGGCTAAGGAAAGCAACAGACCTCAACAAAAACTCCCACTTGCTAAACTTAGCATACAATTCAAAATCCTTGAGAATGTGCAACACAATCCTTAAATGCTCAACATGCTCCTTCTCACTCTTTGAGTTAATCAAAATATCACGAACATGGCAAGATATTGTTTGAAGACCTTATTCATCAAATCCATAAATGTTACCGAGGCATTAGTCCAACCAAAATACATTACCAAAAACACATAATGACCATACCGAGTTCAAAAAGTCCTCTTATTAATGTTACTCTCCTTCACCCTCAATTGGTTATAACGCTACCGAAGGTTAATCTTAGAAAATTAACTCTCTCCTTGAAAATGATCAAACAAGTCATCAATCTTGTGAATAGATACTTATCGTTTAGTGTAACCTTATTCAATTGATGATAGTCTATGCCTATTCGGAGAGAACCATCCTTCTTTCAAATAAACAACACCGGAGTACTCCATGGAGAGACACTTAGTCTAATAAAACACTTATTTAACAAATCCTTTAATTGATCCTTAAAATTTTAAAGTTCAACCGGGGTCATACAATAAGGAGAAATAGAGATAGGCTGCACATTTAGAAGAAGGTTAATACCAAAGTTTATTTCCCTTTCGGGAGGAATATTGAGAAGATCATTGGGAAACACTTTCAGAAACTCATTTACAGTCAGGACTGACTCAACAATAGAGGTTTCATAATATGTATCCCTAACCCTTACAAGATGATAAATGCAACCATTAGATATCATTTTCCTAGCCTTTTAGAAAGATACAAATTGACCCTTCAGATCAGAATTTCCCCCTTCCTATGACATGATAGGTTTGTTTGGAACCTTTAATGTGACCAATCGGGTCCTACAATCTATGGAAGCATAACATGCATGAAGCAACTCCATCTCAAGAATAACATCAAAATTTGTCATATCAAGCTCTATAAGATCAATATGAGTCTCTCTATGAGAGAAAAAAATAGGGAAATTTATATAAGCTTATTTAGCAACAATTTAATCACCGACAGGAGTAGAGACATGAAATGAATTAAACAGGATTTCAGGACCAAGACCAAATCTCATGGCCACATATGGAGTAAAAAAACATTGACCCGCATCAAGAAAAACATACACGTCAAAATGAAAGAATTTCAACATACCAGTCAATATATTAGGAGAACCCTCATGATTCTATTGAGTCTAAAGAGCATAAAACCTATTTTTCTTCGAAGTACGGGACCAACTAGGCTGAACTTGCCTACCATCTTTTCCTTTGTTCTAGGGACAATCCTTTATCTAATGACCACTCTTCCCATAACCTGAATAACTATCGGTACCAGCCAAGCATTTTCCATCATGTTTATTGCCATGCCTTGTTAAAGTAGTCATTGAAGACCATTTAACACCACTTTTTTTAGGCTTAGGGTTAGACACACTATTTTTGTTGAACTTAGTGGTCGAGGCATTGGAAGAACCTTGATCGGAAAACCTTTGTTGGAATTTAGAATGACCTTCTCCACTGAATTTAGAATGAGAAAATTCACCATCAACCACACGAGCCCTCTTGGACTCTCTTTGCCTCTCTTTGAATTTAACTTCCTCAATTTGTTGTGTATGAACCATAAATCTAGATATATACATTTCCTTGATTAGCATGGCAGTTCATCACTCATTGACAATGAAGTGGAAAGCACCCGACACAAACTTACTCATCCTTGCCCTAGAATTAGCAACCACAGTTAGAGCATACTTACACAATTGAGTAAAATTCAAAGCATAGTCCTTTACACTCAAGTTTCCTTCACTAAGGCTAATGAATTCAAGTTCCTTTGCATCCATCATCTCAAGGGGAAATAAACGATCAAGAGAGGCTACTTTGAATTTCTCCCAATGAAGAAGTCCCAAATTATAGCCCTCTGATGACTTGAATAGTTCTTACAATCGAACGAACATGAATGTACGGCTATGACGAGGCCAAATGAAGTGGCATAGACAATATGTGAACTCTTTGCATCTCGTTGTGATTAACCATTTATTAAATCAATTCTCTTGTGATGATCATTGCAAACTAGCGAAAGTGTGAAGTCTTGTTTAACTGTAGTGTCAATGCCTAGTGTGATTCTCTTTTGAACACCCTTTGAGCCTTACCTTTCTTTGGAAGAAACTTGATGAAATCATAACCTTTCTTTATCCATTACCCATAATCCTAATGAAGTTGTGGCTAGTTGAATAGCCAACTTAGGCCAAACACCTAAGTTGGGGGTGTGGTAAGAAGAAAAGGGAAAGTCTCCATTAATCTATGGTGTTGAGAAAAATGGAATCCCTCCAAATAAAAAAAAAAGAGAAAGAGGAAAAGAAAAGAAAAGAATGAAAAAGAAAGTTGCAGAATAAAGTGCAAAAGAAATGGGGTTCCCAAACAATCCAGGGAAAGTGAATAATAGGATGACTTATGAGCACTAAAGAGAATGATGAAGGAAAAGGAAATGAGGTGTTGTGAGCACCACATTTCATGAGGATGAAAGTCACTAAGCCTAAATGACCATACCTCTGCACTCAGTCCCATTACAAGCCTTGAAAAGACCTTTTTGATCTTGAGTGAGCTGAAACAAATGTTGATTGGAAATTACGGGCAAACCTATGGGTGAAAGCATGCATTGTGTTCATCTTTGTGAGTGTGAGCGTTGTATTTGATTCTGAAGTTGTAAACTGCAAACCATTGTGTGAATATGGAATCATTCCTTTTGTGAGGGCATTTGAACACTTTGGTTGAGCTTGAACTTGCATATGAAGCAAGTATTGTGAGCATAAGAATCTATGGTAATGGTGTGTCACAACTTGAAACTTTGAGTACACAATTGATCCTTGCATAAGTAAATTGAGTCTTGTTGTGTGCAATCATGATTGAGTCTTGTGTAGCACAGTTCGAGACACCCTTTTTGAATGGATGAACTTGAGTTTGCTCGAGGACAAGCAAAAGTTTAAGTTGGGGGTGTTGATGAGTCCACAAATTGGACTCATTTAGGGGTATATTTTAATAGAACTTGTGTCCTCAAATGTTTTTTTTATCTCAATATCTGATTAAAACACTTAAATTTTAGGTATTTGAAGTTTGAAGGAAAGAAAGGACACTACGTCGCAAAAAGGAACGAAAAAGCTGAAAAGAACGAAGAAATGAAGGCCTCAGGATCACCGAGTCCACTTGGCAAGTCGTCGAAGGGTCTTACTTTGACTTTTGTTCCAGTGTGTTGAGCCCAAAAGGAAAGGATCAAGTCAGCGGAAAAAGGGAGCAGTCGGCGCATCGCCGAGAAGTTTCGCGAAGCAGTACCATATCAACCAATGATCCAGAGCACGACGATGCTGAAGGCTGGTGCAAGACGGCGATGAACTACACCAAAGGGTGAATTGCCGATTCTGACTAACGACGCCGAATGATCCGCTGCAGCATAAATCATTGAAAACTATTAATACTAGTTAGAGTTGTAGTTTTAAGGGTCAAACAATTATTATAATTTTCATATAGAATAGTACTTTTTGATACTTTTGCTCCAAGTTTGAGAGGGTTTTGAAAACTTGAAGAACAAAGTGGTTTCATCTCCAAGGATTTGGACTTGGGTCTCTTGGATTCTTCCTTATTGGCCTAAACAAGACTTAAATCTTCATACCCATTTGAATACAAGCTCATTTAGGTACAAATTTCTATCTCTCGATGTGTGGCTAAAATCCCTAATTCTTGGGGTGTGATTTAGCGAATATGTGTTAAGATAATTGTTGGGTCTTGCTTGTTGATAGTCTATTCGTAGTTTAAATGTTATTTAGCTTAGTGGTTGTGGATGAATTTAATGAATTTGTAGTTGCAAATACAAGTTTATTTATGTGTTTTCGGCTTGCGAGAGAGAGAGGTCGTAAAACTAAGACCACTAGATTGATGTCCAGTGTGAGTGGGTCAACATGAGGTTCAGCTCGAGAGAGTGAACCCTAGTCCCATGTCCATACACTCAGCTCGAGAGAGTGAGTGGGTTAGGGCGTAGGCTGGTCTTCATGCGGCAAGTGGGTGTTCGAGAGGAACACATATGAAACGGGGTAAGTTGCTCGAGAGAGAGCTTATCCCCCTTAAAGTCTAGCCTAGTCACAATTATTCTATGAATCTTCTATCGAAAACATGTACCCAATAATATAGGTTAACACGTATTCCCGTCACATCCCAAGGATCCCATCTCATTACATAGAAACCCTTGTTTATTTTGTTGTTTGTACTCACTAGTGACAAAACCCCATTTTTAATTGACACTCTTATGTCCCCCTTTAATTTACAATGTTTTTAATCGTTAATGTGTTTAGCTACGACTAGTTAGAACTAAATTTTATTTTTCTATTAATTCTCAAAACCACTCTCTTTGGAATGATCCCAACCCTTGGTTGGGTTATTATACTATTGCACGATCATAGACACTTGCATCGGAAGTTGTGTCCTTGATTACGCAAACATCAATACTCGGTAAGGCATAACGAGAAACCTTATGGAAATGAGCCTCATACTCAAAACTTATAAGAAGCTCTACTCTAATTTATCAAACTTTTTCTTTCACTGATCTCAATGATTGTAGGGAAGAAACCTTTCAAGGAACACTTGAGTAAACTACTCCCAACCTATACTTGGAGAACCAATGGGCTTACGAGCAAGAATTGATCTCCACCACTTCTTGGCCACTCTTGAAAACTGATAAAAGTTTAAGAAAACCCATGAGCCTCTAAGATACCCAGGTTGAGCAACTTGTCCTGGCACTCACTCAAGAAGTCATAAGCTTTCTCTCTAGTTGTACCATCAAACCAGAGAGGGGTCAGTCTAACAAATCTCTCAAAACTCTTCTTCTCGGCAACTGACATGGATGCTCTAGCTTAAACAAGTGGAGCTACAAACCTTGGAGGTGCCAAATAAGGTACCGAAGAGGAACCAAGAATCTAAAATCCCACATTAGGCCCTGAACTGGTGGTGCAACACCAACTATATTAGGAGAAAATGTAGTACTGATGAACGGTGGATTTGCACTCATTTAAGACTCTTTTGTTATGATTTTATTGCACTCAAGTAGATAAATAGGCTAATTACCCTTTGAATTATGTTAATTTCAGATATTTGTTGCTGGGAGGAAAAATGATACACAAAAGTGGAAAACAAGCTGAAACTGGCAGAAATTGAGACCTAGATATCTCACTTATAGAGAACCGTTTGCTTTTATGAATAATCATCTCGCAACCAATGGTCACTTAAGCGACCACGTAGAGTTTCTTTTTTGAACAGGCCAAAACTTTTGGATATTGCTTACGCAATGAGAGTATCGCATTTGTGATATTTGCTTAAGCAAACTCCCATCTGCTTTTGCAAAGCTCACTCAATAGGTGAAAGGGTAGAAATAGAATTTCTTAGGATTGGACCAAAATTCACACAAAGGGCTGGAGAAAAAGATTATGGAGGATCCAAAAATCTAGACAGATAATATTGTAGAGAGAAAAAACTCATTTTCTTAGCTTAGAGTAGATCTCTTGTTGTTTTGAATTTTGTGTTGAGAATTTGAAGTCAAGTTTTCTTATAATTCATCCTTTGGTTTGAAGATTGTGTGTTTAATAGTTTTATATCTTATTCTATCTTCTTTCCCTTGCTTTGTATTGCATGAATTGTCAGTGTAATTTCTAATTGAGGTTGTAGTTTTGTGCTAGAAATAGACAAATCTTTTTGGTCTTTGATTCCTCATCCTATTGCTTTTGTATAGTAATCCATGATAAATATTTATGAATTGGGTTTATTCTAATTTTCATCTTTAAATTTATGGTGTAAGAGTGTACCCTTAATTCTAACATTTGATCTTCGTGAGTTGCTAGAAAAAGAATTCGTGAAGTAGAAAATTAGATTGATAATCAAACACAAGCCTTGAATCTTAAATTTTAGACAGAAAAGAGAGAGTTTAGATTTTCATTGTTGAGTGAAAGGCTTACTTGAAAGAGAGGTCTAAATAAGGTATTAGGTTGTTTTGTTGAATTAGAAGATTGAGACTAAAAGAACATTTCATGAAATAATCCCTTGAGACAAAAATGAGATTAGGGTTAACCTATGAAGACCTAGCCAACCCACGAGTATTGAGCATGTTTTGAGATTGCAATGGATCATTAAGTGAGTGTTGAAGTCTAAATTTCCCAATTCTCAATTATACCTTGCTTAATTTGTTCTTTTCCCGAAGCCTTTATTTGTGTTACCAAGTCATTCTCTTAATTTTACAATGGTGCCTTATTGTGTTTAGATTCAAGCTTTTAGCTATTAGTTCTCTATCTTTTCAATCGCTGATAAATTGTTCGCTGTGGAATTCGATCCCGACTCTTAGTTGGGTTTTTTTTTTTTTATTGACGATGCATGTTAACTCTTTAAATTTGTTTTGAAGAGTAGTTTGAGCATTATAAAAAAATGGGGTTGCTGCCAGGAAATAATTAGGCATATTGAATTGATTTTGGATTTCTAGTTTACTTGTTTCTATCTAAATTGTGAATATTTGTCTTTACTTTCTTCGTCTTGTTTCTACATCTTGTTGTGATAAAGAAATACTTGGGGGTTGTAAGCCCTATGTTGATGACCCATGGTCTTGTTGTGAAGAAATGATGTAGTGAGCCAACTTGGCTCATGAACTTGGATCAAAGGCTTGAATATAGTGAGTAGAACCTACATCTAGTATCCCAATTGTGGGATGAATTTCACAATTTGAACCTTAATCAGTGTTTTGAGATGATCCAACTTGGGTTTGAAATTGATACTTTGGAGGCTGATGTGAGATCAATAATGGGGGTATGTGATTCTCCTTTCAAAAAGGTCAATATAGATAACATAGAGTTGGAATCTCAAGAAGAAAGGGTTATGTTTAACATGGATGAAATCTTGGGCATTTATAACCGAACCAAGCCAATAAAACTCCAAGATGCAAAAATCAAAGAAATTATACTAGCGAAAAAGAACATATATGACAACTTTAGTTCATTTAAAGTGAGAGTGTCACACACTTGAAGGCCCATAATTATGAAGTTCGATGCTCAATTGGCCTAGTGATTATTTCACTCTTTCCCAACAATCCAAAACGAAAGCATGATTTGAAGTTGGGTAAGAAATTCAAGACTTCATAGTCGAGAGATCGGGTAAAATGGTTGATGCTCTTTTGCAATCCCAATGCTCTTTGGAATGAAAATGATATAAAATTGGGCTGAAGGTTCATTGTCTCGAAGTGGAAACACAAAGGGTGATGTAAAGCGTTGCGCCGTGACGTAAAATTGTGCGCTTGATGGAAGGCACCCCATCGGTATCCAACTTAGTTTAATTTTGAGTATTTAATTTTTAGATTAGGTCTAATTTTTGTTTTTAACTTACCCTCATGATTTTAGATTTTTGGAATTAATTTTAACAAGTTTGGAGACGTGAATCATGAGAAAATGAAATTCGGGACTAAAACCCCATCAAAATATGACTTGGGAAGCTTTCTAGGTGCTCAGGTTTACCCATTGAGACGGGGAAGATCACCCAACTAACTCTAAGTCCATCAAAATGGATAGTGAGTGGCCTACCAAAAAGAAGCCTTAGAAGTTGCAAAAGCCAACAATTGTTCACTTAAGCAATGTCCACAAAGAGTGGTTCCCTCTCGCAAAAGCGAACATTTCTTAAGTGGAGGGGAACTCGCTTAAGTAAACCCCACATTTCCCGAGAGGTTTCGAAAGAGACCAGATTTTGCTTAAGCAAATGTAAAGTAGTGAAAAAGCCTTGGGCAGAAGCCAAACATCTCAACAACAAAACATAAAGGTCAAAACTCTTCCTTTTTCCTTCATTTGTCTCAAATTGTTCTAAACTCTTTGTCTTCATTGTGCAAATACAATCCGGTATGTTTCTCTTACTCTCTTGAATTGGTAAACTTCGTTTGTCAATTGTACTGCTTTGTTGAAAGTTGGGGTGTTATGTGAGTAGTAACTTCTCTAACTTGGGGGTTAAATTTTTGAATGTGTTGGATGAATTACTTTCTTAAATTGTAAAATACATGTGTGTGGGCTGAGTTAGAGTATTTTGGGGAAGTATTGAGTACCAATTTCATGATTTGATTGTTGAAAAATAGATTGGGCATCATGTGTTTGATAAAATGCCCAAATAAACTCAAGGATAATTTTTGAAACTTGTTGTCCTGAATTTGGTTGTTGTTGATTTTACACTCCTGAAATTTCATGCTAAATTGAGAATTGAAGTTGGTTGTAGGATAAGGACCCTTATACTATATCTTGGTTTCTAAGTGGCTTTAAGTATGAACATGATTGGATTAGACAATTCGATTAGGTTGGACGTGGTGTACAAGGGTTCACTTGTCCCTTCATAGGGCATACTCCATGGAACATAAACTGTGACTGCAAACGATGCCAAGAAGGTGACTTGGATGATGCTGACGGAAGTAAAGGTGGGAGGAAGTGTGGAAACTCTTAAAGGGAATTCAAAACAAAATATGATGATGGAGATCCAACTATTGGTTCTCTAAGCCGCCCTGGCAAATATGAATTCCTTGTTTCATACAAAACCCCAAATGAGTCAGCTTTACCCAATCAAAATAGTACTGAAAAAATGTACATGCATGATTCATGAAATCCCCAATAAGCTCTAGTCACACATACAGTCTCCTCTCATACTCCACTTTTGAAAGGATAATCTGAGCTATACTCTAAAAATACCCCAAAAGACAGTTATCCTAAAAACGGGAGAAACTATGGTTGCAGGCAATATAGAAGAAACATCTAATTTGCAATCCAAAGATATCATGAGCCAAAACAGATTGTTGTCCACCAAGAGTCATTCTATAAAAAGTATTACTCCTACTCAACTCAAGCTAGCTACGAAGGAGAATAAATTGATAGATACATCTGTCCAAAATGCTGGGCTTATCAAAGCACTCAAACAAAGACTGCAACTCATCCGGCTTGATAAGTGCCCATAAGGGTCACACCTTCTAGTTCTTCGATCATCAACGTAAAGAGATAGACTTTATAAGTGATCAAATCCTGGAACTGAAATATGGTAGGATTGAATCAGCTGAGAACCCAATCCCTCTCCCTATCTCATTTCCTTTGTCTCCTGAGACACTCTCCATACTTAGACAAGATAACCCTTTCTCCATTTTCAATGATCATTCACACATGCCTTTGTCATTTTCCCCTATACCAGATGAGAACAAGTTTGACATTGCCAAATTTGTTTGGGATCGAAAGGGCGTAGCTGCGGCTCAAAAAAAGACCGAAGCAGTACTACGTTAAACAAAAAGGAAAATGGAGCTTCATACCAGGGTAGACAACAAGGTTGTACCAATCTCAAGTTGGATAGCCCCCTCTGGGGACCTTGTCTGCTTAGACCCGGGTCCATCTATTCAACATGTTCACTCAGAGGTATCCAAGTACGATGTGTCACCTGAAGACCACAAACTAATTAAACATCGGCTTCCTGATGATGGTGGGATCCGCCATGAAAAAAACATCCTAGATAACGACTTGATCAATTTGATCAAGAAATTTCACAACATTGTTGCCTAGATAAGGATGATAATCTAGATTCGAATCTCCTTATAAAGGAAGCTTTGTTAGGAAATGAAGAGTTCTATGATGTTGTTGAGCAACAAAGTAATTCTTCCTTAGATGAACATTGTGAATCCAGTATCACGCATATTGCCCTCACAGAAGAATGTGGTACAATCTTAGATGTTGATGAGCCACCTCAACTCACCAAACGCCAGCAAAGGAATAGAAGAAGTAGCAAATGCCATAGGCAAGCCCGAAAGGCAAGAATGGCTAAGCTAAGAGAGAAAGAATCTACCTCAACTGAACGGACCAATCCGCAAGAGGACAAATCTCCCTCAAATAGTTGATCCAAAAAGAAAAAAGAAAGGATATGGTTCATTTGCTGGAAAAACTCACACCTCACAAGAGATTTTCCATACTCTAGGAAAGTGAAGAGAGATGCCTAGCTCTTAGACAATGCAGTAGAACAAACTAACATCTGCACCATTAAGGATGATATAATGGCCCCTAAAGAGCCACTAGAAGTGACTCCTATTTCCCATGATACTGAATCTCAACTACAAGATGTTCTATTTCAGACATCTGACTTGCAAGAAAGAGAAGTCAATGTCATCTTAGGCATTGAGACTCCTCATGTCTAACTTTCAATCTATCCAGCCAAATGGGATAGACCTATCTAGGTTATCACTTTCATAGCTACAGGAGCAGCTGCATCAATGATTAACCCTACTGTCCTTCCAAAGGAGCAATGGATTCCGCATTTTCAAAAGTTCAATACAGCTTCAAAAGGGATCCTCACAACTAGGGTGATCACAAAGAATCCTATCACAATAGAATTCTTCCGAGGTGTACAATTCAGAACCAAGTTACTTGGCTCTATTATCCCAGGGACAGATCTCATAATTGGATTTGATATCTACAAGTAGCTCAATGATTAACTCAATGTAAAGAACGAAGGTATATCCTTCAGAGACAAGTTTAAATCATATACAACAACTGCAAGTCTATTTCCAACATGGAGGATGACCGAGTCAAGAACATCAAGTGTCAGCTAGTGGAAGAATCGTGTGCTGACTCCCACAGAGAGTTCATGAAGAATCATGATAATCCTTTATGGTTAAATGCAGAATTCTCCAGTAGACTCCACAAGAGAAATGAGAACATCAAACCGACAATAGCAAGCCACTCAAGGATGAACCCAAAACATCTACAGCTTGCTAAGAAGGAATGTGACGAACTGTTGGAATACAGACAAATTGAGCCGTCTGATTCTCAATGGTTCTGTGAAGATTTTTACGTCAATAAGCGAGCTGAACAAGCAAGAGGTAAAATTCGATTGGTCATCAACTATCAACCTCTTAACACTTCCTTCTGAATGACAAATTCCCATTCCAAAAAAGCTGACCCTATTTTCACATTTAGCCAAAGCCAAATACTTCTCTAAGTTTGATCTTATATCAGAATTCTGGCAATTGGTTATCAACACAGAAGGTAAGTCCAAAATTGGTTTCTCCATACCTGACCACCACTACAAATGGAAAGTTATGGTGTTTGGACTCAAACCGGCCCCTTCTCTTTTCCAAAGGCCATGATTAAGATTTTCCAGCCAATACTTCACACATCGCTAGTATACATTGATGATATCCTATTATTTAGTTATACAATGGAGGAACACTTTGGAATTCTTCACAAATTCCATGAATTGGTGAAGCAATATGGCATCATGCTATCTGAGAAGAAAATGATTCTTGTGAAATATGAGATAGACTTCTTAGGAATGCATTTCGCTCATGGCACATATATCCCAGGGCCACAGATTTGCAAGGAGCTGGTAAAATTCCTTGATACTAACTTCACAGTCAAACAACTCCAGCATTTTCTTGGTGTGATAAATTATGTTTGAGATTTTATCCCAGATGTCTCTACGTACATTTCTCCACTTACGAAAATGTTAACAAAAAAGGCTTCAGCTTAGGGAAAAGACCAAGATGATGCGGTCCGCAAAATCAAAGACATATCCAAGGAGGTCAAAACCCTCCATATTCCTTCTGATGGTTTAAAAATATTACAGACTGATGCTAGTAATGAATATTGGAGTGCTATCCTTTTAAAAGAAAAAGATGGCTAGTGCAAGATATGTGGATATGCCAGTGGAAAGGTTAAAGATGCAGAACAACATTATCATTCCACATTCAAAGAGATTCTAGCTATCAAAAATGGAGTAAAGAAGTTTAACTTCTTCCTAATCCATACAAAATT
This sequence comes from Solanum raphanifolium, assembly GCA_036250405.1. Classification (NCBI taxonomy): domain Eukaryota; kingdom Viridiplantae; phylum Streptophyta; class Magnoliopsida; order Solanales; family Solanaceae; genus Solanum; species Solanum raphanifolium. The sequence continues at coordinate 16,373 of JAJOOE010012990.1, read as the reverse complement.
TCTTATTGAAATGGATATGAAAGCTTTCCCAAAAATGATCCAGATAAACCCAAAGATCATCCCAAACTCCCAGATCCTTCGATGGGCACAATGGTTCTCTCCTTATAACTTCCAAGTGAAGCATCTCAAAGGAACAAATAATATAATGGAAGATTTCTTGTCAAGGCCTGAAACATTTTCAAAAAGATTCAAGACCGAGCTCGAAAAGGAACAGAAAAAATCGGCAACTAATCTTCTACGACCTCACACCAAACATGGCAACGATTTGTGGATAGAAGAAGGATATTCAAGATCATCTTCATCACCTTCAACCTCTGCATGATCGAATGACTCCCAGTGACATGTGCAAGAAATTACCACTTACCCACAGGTTTACTGCTGAACTTCCTAGCAAAGTTCGTCAAAAGACTTCTTAGAAAAGTTTGCCAATAAGCTCCTTATCCACCTGCTTGCAAGATTCATACAAGTAGCTTATCCACCTGCTTCGATGTTGCATACAAGTAGCTTATCCACCTGCTTGAGAGATGTCTAAGTAGCTTACACACCTGTTTGGAGTTTTGTACAAGCTGCTCGCTCACCAACTTGCACATGTCATCACATGCCAACAATTTAGGTTGTTTTATTTTTTTTATTTTAGTAGGATCCTTCACATGTTAAGTGGGGCCCATTTTGAATAAGGTTTGTTGTCCTTTATCATATTAGATAAAGATAGTAAGTCGGGATTATGGTTAACTATTTTTAGAATAGGAAAGGGATTATCTATTACTAGAATAGTGTGCCATGTAAGATAAGGTTTTAATTTTGGTTTGGTTGTATTAGGCCACCTTCTCCTATAAAAGGTAGGCCAAGTCTTAGTTAGAAGATATATTGGAATCACCTTAGAAAAGATTAGAATAGCTTAGAAGAGTCTTAAGAATTTTTCTTAGAAAATATCTTTAGTTTTACTACACTTTTGTATATTTTCAGTTATGAATAAAAAGATTGTTGGCTAAACCTCCCTCTTGTTCTTCTCTCTTGGGGGATGGAAAGTTCGGTCCGGTAGGTAGTTGAAAGAACGGGGTAAGAGAAAACACTCGGCAAGTATGGTTGTTTGTTATCTCAATGGTTTCAATATTCGGCAAGTTTGACTGTAACTGATTTCAATGGCTTTCTAAGTTTATCAAAATCATCTTGATACAACTACATAGTAAGTTTACCATTCCATCACTTGTTGTAATTACAATAGCCTTCTAGAAATAATTAAGTACGTACGATGGTAACGGTAGAATAGAACTTGTTCCCAGACTGTTAAAGGAAGCTATAGGCCAGGAGAGCCACGAAAAGCCCATGTTATGTCGGGAAAAGTTGTATTATGTACTGTACGGTTTACTGCTTAAAAGTAAGGTAGCTATTGTGGTTGGAATCTCACGGAGTTTTTGATAGATGTGTTGCCTAAAACTTGTGATAGTTGTGTCTTGAGGATGTTGCATGGTATGCCGCCCATATGGACGTGAATGCGTAAAGTTTACATAGAAAGGTATTGAGTTGCGAGCTACTCATGAATATTGACCAGTGCCATTTGACGTCTCAAACTTGACATGAATATTGCACCCACTTGAATATCCTTCTTCGATCCAAAAATCGAAACCATGTTTCTTCTCGTACAACTCCTTTTTTTCAAGGCTTTTTTTGGGTGACCTAGTGAAGTGCCTATTTTCGTTGGATGGTCTTGCCATATTGTGATCCCGTTGTTGTGAAGGAACGTGCAATTTATGCTAGTAATGGTCTGAGTAACTTCATCCCTTGTTATAACACATGGGACTTGATATTCTTTTGCAGCTTGTCAGACTTTCTCCCAGTAGAGGTGGTTGTCTGTGTAGTTCCATCGAGTCCATTATTTAGGCCATATTTCTTTTGGGATGCACCGATTTTCCTGGAAGATAATCCATTCAGCTTTGTGATATTTATCTTCCAAGGACAAAATAGAAACGGGAAACATCCAATAGAAGGAAATTTTTGGTCTAGCTTGGACCTGATTGTTGATAATCTTCACCTCACGGTGCAACATGAATATCTTAACATCGTAGGAATTTTTTAAGCAATAAACCCACCAACTTTGTGGTTGGAACCACAGGAGAAATTTATGTAGGGCTGGTTGGATTCAATCAAAATCCCTAAACAAGTTGCACTTAAACTCCATAAAAATGTAATACTGGTGACATAAGTACCAGAATAACCATAGGAGTTCTTGGGGGAAATCATCTGCCAATAGTATGAACACATGACAATATGGATACTCTGCCATCTCATCTAAGTTGATCCTTGGCTTTTTAAACATAAAGACTGTGTTGGCGGGATTTCCTATACGTTCTTCATCACTGGATATTTGGAATAACTTTGACATTGAAGTATAGGACTTGAACTGTTGTCTAAAAGCTATTCCCTTAATTTTTATCTCAAGTCGATCCTTGAGTTGTGTGTAGATATCGAACCCAATGATGAGATCTCTTCATGGAACAGCTAAACCAAGTTGTTTGGTTCGAAATTGTAACCCAGGGAAGAACTCAATTACCACCAGATGTTTTGTAATCAGCTTGGTCATAAGGATTTCCTTTTATAGTGTACTGAAATTCTAGAAATGAGAAATCCATTGGTCATTAGGTAGAACTGTTTGGTTAAGAATGGATGATGCGGCTAATGTATCCATAAGTGCAATGACTTGAACAGGTTTGTCCCATTTTGAAGAGTTGATAGCCAATTAAAAATGAGGTGTATCAACTTCTCAAGGGAAATCAATCATTTTTGTATTGGATATTTGATACATGTTGTGGCATGGATCATCATCAATATTAGTATCATCGCCATCCATCTCATAGCCATCTATTAAGAAAAGAGTTTTGCCTATCTGTTCATCCTACAGTGAAAATACCAATTCAAGGTCGTCATCTCTGCTGAGATATATTCATGTATGATTGGCTATGTCATCAAAGAGTCGAAGGGTCTTGACAGAACTTCTAGATTGAGGGCAATTCTTCGCAAATTGCCAAGGCTTGTTGCAAATAAAGCAACGATAATTTTTCCTGTAATTTCCTGGACTTTTTCTCTAGAAAAGCATAGTGCACCTGGTCATCCTATATCATGTATCAGGTGGCCTAGGTAGTTTGAATCTCTGAATCTGCTTGAAAGTTTTTCGTCTTGCTCAACGGCTTGAGCAAGAGCAATCAGACTTGGTGACAAGATCATTTCGACTGCATGCCTTATCAAGAGCTAGATTATTTTGAACGACCTGTTTGAGAACAGATCTCTTGGTGCAGATACTATCCAGTGCTTGAAAGATAGCTTGCCTGATGTAGCCAATATGTGGGATAGTTATAGATTTGAACCTATCCTGAATGATTGTCATTGCATGTCCTGCTAATATCTTTGGCAATGATGGCACAAAACCTTGCTTGAAGCTGGAATCTCCACCAAGCTCAAAGGAAATTCTTGCCATCTTTTGGAAATGGATATCAATGATATCTCTATCAAACGATATACACTTCATCTAGAAGAATTGACTCCACATTTTTTCACGTCTTTGGCCGGTATCTCCACAGAAGACTTCTACAAGTATGTTCAAATTTGTAGCGAAGTCTTGGGATGTAAGGAATAATTTCCTATTCGCAACACCTATTGCGGTCCACCAATCCCTGAGAATGCCGGAAAACCTTGCAATAAATTACGAGATGATCATGTACTTCTCCCGCTCGACTAGATTCTTTGTAACCATCGAAGTGTAGAAGTCTTGGATTCTTTGAGGCCATCCAACAACCTTAACATCATCGAGAGTAAAAGTATGAAACCCAGTTCTAGAATATATGGGTATTATGTTCATTGGTTTTGGTCTCCTTTTCGAGATCAGATCATCAGTCATACCGTCCTGATAATCATTAACTTCAGAGATGTCTGGTTCTTTGTGATGCTTCATGAAGATGGGAGGATAGTCCTCTTCATCAGATTCCAGTGAAGATTTAGTAGTTTCCTCAATATATTATTGGAATCATCAACATATTCCTTGGAATCAGTGGAAGATTTGCTATCTTCAATATATCCATCTGAGGGATAATTATCTTCAGGTTCATGCTCCAAATCAATGTCATCAAGATGCTCTAGATTAAGGTTATCAAGATGTTCATCGCATCTGAGATAATCGTCAATGGCACTAAGATAATAATCGGTTGGACTATCATCCTTCAGAGAGTAAAGCTTTGGAATACCTTGGTCGTTCATACCCAAGATTAGTTCTGAAAAACCATATGTTTGGAAAAATCGGTCATCGCCATTAGTGATGTCCTATACAAGGGCACCTTATTCCTTATCTGAAACTTATTTTTCTTGCTCTGAGAACATCAAGTAATCAATGAATGGACTCAAATCTGCAAAGATAGAGTCATCAATTGGGGCCTTGTAACTTTAGACCATCATAGCTCTAGGGTCTGCAACCTTTTTGCGTTTGGACCTTGTTTGTGCTTCTTCATCTCACTTTTTAGCAGGCATCGCATCTTTTCTCTCCCACACTAGTTTGGCTATGTCAAAATCAGGTTCCTCTTTATGTGGTTTAGCCGCGTTAAATGAGAAAGTTGGTTTCGGCGGAGAGTATCGTTGTGAGCACATAGAGAATGGGGTAGACCTTATGGTAGAGGATTGAGCTCTCTTTGGTTCAGGGTTACCATATATCAATAACTAGATATGCTCTGTGATTGAGGCTATGTCACTATTTTTTTGTTCTATAAATTGGCCGAGCGACGTTCTTGGAGGAGATATATCGAACGGTATTGTTTGAAGTCTTTTTTCTAATGCTTTGATTAGTCCAATATGTTGAGTTGACTTTGGTCCATCTTTTTCTCCATCCAATTCATTTTATCATGAAGCTTGACTTGTGAATGAGAAACTCCCCTGATGGATTGTCCGATATTGGTCAACGCTCTATTTTGGCATATAGCATTTTCAGATTGTCAATTGAGTGTTGCTTCTATGTCGCTTGCCGGCTTATGTTCCCCCGTTGGTAGGATAACTTTCTTTTGTAGTATTTTTGAGGTATGGATCAGGTTATCCTTTTCAAATGTTTGGTAATCGGGGAAGTCATATGTGTGACTGGAGCTTGCAGAGGATAGCATAAACATCATTTTTGGTTCAGGCTCTTTTACGGAGGTCTTATTATTTTATGGAGTAATAAAGCTGGCTAATCCTAGGGTTTATGTGAAACAAGGAATTGATATTCCTCTTCATCCCATTTGGCTCTATCATATGAATATTCATCTTCATCTGTTTCATCATCATCTGCTTCATCATCATCTTCAGACCCATAGTAATCATCTTCACATTCCGAGCAGTCACAATCGACATCCCATGGATTATGTCCTGTGAAAGGACACTTATACCAAAATACGCCAAGACCATCATGATTGAATTATTTTTTATTGACACTATCTAGAGGCTGGTACATATGTATGGAGAAAGTAATTTTATGGACTTTTTTCAAGTGATTTCAATGGCTTTCTGAGTTTATCAAAATCATCTTGAAACAACTACATAGTAAGTTTACCATTCCATCGCATGTTGTAATTAGAATTGCCTTCTGGAAATAATTAAATATGTCTTGTTCCCAAACTGTTGAATGGTGTTATAGGCAAGGAGTGCCACGAAAAGCCCATGTTATGTCGTGAAAAGTTGTATTATCTACTGTACGATTTACTGCTTAAAAGTAAGGTAGCTATTGTGGTTGCAATCTCGTGGAGTTTTGGATGGTTGTGTTGACTAAAACTTATGATAGTTGTGTCTTGAGGATGTTGCATTGGATGCCACCTATATGGACGTGAATGCCTAAATTTTACATAGAAAGCTATTGAGTTGCGAGCTAGTCATGAATATTGACCGGTGCCATTTGACATCCCAAGCTTGACATGAATATTACACCCACTTGAATATCCTTCTTTCATCCACAAATCGGAAACAGTTTCTTCTTGTACAACTCCTTCTTTTGGAGGTTTAATTTGGTCAACCTGGTAAAGTGCCTATTTTCGTTGGATGGTCCGGCCATATTGTGATCCCATTATTGTGAAGGAACGTTCAGTCGTATGCTAGTAATGGTCTGAGTAACTTCATCTTTGTTATAACACATGGGACTTGATATTCTTATGCAGCTTGTCGGTCTTTCTCCTAGTGGGGGTGGTTGTCCATGCAGTTCCATCGAGCCCATTATTTAGGCCATATTTCTTTTGGGATACACCAATTTTGCTGGAAGAAAATTCGTTGAGCTTCGTGATATTTATCTTCCAAGGAAAAAATAGAGACAGGAAACTTCCAATAGAAGGAAATTTTTGGTCTAGCTTGGACCTGATTTTTTATAGTCTTCACCTCACGGTGCAACATGAATATCTTAACTTCGTAGGAATTTTTGAAGCAACTAACCCACCAACTTCGTGGTCGGAACCATAGTAGAAATTTATGTAGGGCTGGTTGGATTCTATCAAAATCCCTCAAGAAGTTGCACTTGAACTCCATAAAAATGTAATACTGGTGACATAAGTACCAGAATAACCATGGAAATTCTTGGGGGAAATCATCTGCCAATAGAATGAACATATGGCAATATGGATACTCTAGGTGGACTCCAAAAGGCTTGAGGATAGATCCTCCATACTTTTTGAATACCTGGAGTTCATAATATGTCTTTCGTTCGATCATAATTGACGGATCAAAGGGGTCCCCAAATTATGTGAATACTTCCGGTGGATACTTTGCCATCTCATCTATGTTGATCCTTGGCTATTTAAACCTAAAGACTGTGTTGGCGGGATTTCCTATATATTCTTCATCACCGGATATTTGGAATAACTTTGACATTGAAGTATATATATGGCTTGAACTGTTGTCTAAAAAAGCTATTCCCTTAGTTATTATCTCAAGTCGATCCTTGAGCTATGTGTAGATGTCGAACCTAATGATGAGATCTCTTCCTGGAACAGCTGAACCAAGGAGTTTGGTTCGAAATTGTAACACAGGGAAGAATTCAATTACGACCGGATGTTTTGTAATCTACTTGGTCGTAAGGATATCCTTTTATGTTGTACTGAAATTCTAGAAATGAGAAATCCATTGGTCATCAGGAAGAACCGTTAGGTTAAGAATGGATGATACCGTTCCTGTATCCATAAGTGCAATGACTTGCACAAGTTTATCCCATTTTGAAGAGTAGATAGCCAATTGAACATGAGGTGTATCAACTTCTCAAGAGAATTCAACCATTTTTGTATCCGATATTTGATACATGTTGTCGCATGGATCATCGTCACTATTTGTATCATCGTCATCCATCTCATAGACATATATTGAGAAAAGAGTTTTGCTTGTCGGTTCATCCTTCAGTGAAAATACCAATTCAAGGTCATCATTTTTGCTGAGATATATTCATGTATGATCGGCTATCTCTTCAAAGAGTTGGAGGGTCTTGACAAAACTTCTAGATTGAGGGAAATTCTTCGCAAAGTGCTCAGGCTTATTGCAAATAAAGAAACGATCATTTTTCCTGTAATTCCCTGGACTTTTTCTCCTGAAAAACTTAGTGCGCCTAGTCATCCTATATTGATTATTAGGTGGCCTAGGAAGTTTGAATCTCCAAAATTGCTTGAAATTTTTATGTCTTGCTCGACGGCTTGAGCAAGAGCAATCAGACTTGGTGACAAGATCACTTAGACTGCATGCCTTATCAAGAGCCGGATTATTTTGAACGACCTGTTTGAGAACAGATCTCTTTGTGCAGATACTATCCAATGCTTCAAAGATAGCTTGCCTGATGTAGCCAATACGTGGGATAGTTATAGATTTGAACCTATCCTCAATTATTGTCATTGCATGTCCTGCTAACATCATTGGCAATGATGACACAAAACCTTGCTTCAAGCTGGAATCTCCACCAAGATCAAAGTAAATTCTTGCCATCTTTTGAAAATGGATATCAATGATATCTCTATCAAATGATATACACTTCATCTCGAAGTGTTGACTCCGCAGTTTTTAACGTCTTTTGCCGGTATCAGCACAGAAGACTTCTAGAAATATGTTCAAATTTGTAGCGAAGTCTTGGGATGTTAGGAAGAATTTCCTATCCACAACACCTATTGTGGTCCACCAATCCCTGAGAATACCGAAAAACCTTGCAATAAATTCTGAGTGGATCATGTACTTCTCCCGCTCGACTAGATTCTTTGTAACCATCCAAGTATAGAAGTCTTGGATTCTTTGAGGCCGTGCAAACGACCTTAACATCATCGAGAGTAAAAGCATAAAACCCAGTTCCCACGTTTTTGGGTATTGTGTTCGTTGGTTCTGGTCTCCTTTCCGGGATCAGATCATCAGTCATGCCGTCCTTATCATCATCAACTTCAGAGATGTCTGGTTTTTTGTGATGATTCATGAAGATGGGAGGATAGTCCTCTTCATCAGATTCCAGTGAAGATTCAGCAGTTTCCTCAATGTATTCCTGGGAATCGTCAGCAATTTCCTGGGAATCAGTGGAAGGTTCACTATCTTCAATATATCCATCTGAGGGATAATTATATTCAGGTTCATGCTCCAAATCAATGTCATCAAGATGCTCTAGATTAAGGTCATCAAGATGTTCATCGCATCTGAGATAATCGTCAATGGCACTAGGATAATCATCGATTGGACTATCATCTTTCAGAGAGTAAAGCTCTGGAATAGCCTGGTCGTTCATACCCAAGATTGGGTCTAAAAAACCATGTGTTTGGAAAAACCAGTCTTCGCCATTAGTGATGTCATGTACGAGGGCACCCCATTCCTTATCTGAAACTGATTTTTCTTGCTCTGAGATCATCAAGTCATTAACGAATGGACTCAAATCTACAAAGATAGAGTCATCAATTGGGGACTTGTAACTTGAGATCATCATAGCTCCAAGGTCCGCAACCTTTTTGCGTTTGGACCTTGCATGTGCTTCTTTAGCTAGCTTTTGAGCAGCCATCACATCTTTTCTCTCCCACACTAGTTTGGCTATGTCAAAATCAGGTTCCTCTTTATGCGGTTTAGGTGCGCTAAATGAGAAAGTTGGTTTCGACGGAGAGTATCGCTATGACCACAGAGAGAATGGGGTAGACATTATGGGAGAGGATTGAGCTCTCCTTGGTTCAGGGTTACCATATCTCAATAACTAAATCTGCTCTTTGATTGAGGCTACGTCACTTTTTTGTTATTCGATAAAGTGGCCGAGCGACGTTCCTGGAGGACATATATCGAATTGTATTGTTTGCAGTGTTTATTCTAATGCTTTGATTAGTTCGATATGTTGAGTTGACGTTTGGTCCATCATTTTCTCCATCCGATTCATTTTATCATGAAGCTTGACTTGTGAATGAGCAACGCCCCTGATGGATTGTTCGAAATTGGTCAACGCTCTATTTTGGCACATAACATTTTCAGATTGCCAATTGTGTGACTCGAGCTTGTAGAGAATAGCATAACCATTATTTTTGGTTCAGGCTCTTTTTGGGAGGTTTTATTTTTTGATGGAGTAGATAAAGTTGTCCAATCCTAGGGTTTATGTGAAACAAGGAATTGATATTCCTCTACATCCCATTTGGCTCTATCATATGAATATTCATTTTCATCTGTTTCATCATCATCTTCAGACCCATAGTAATCATCTTCACATTCTGAGTAGTGACAATTGATATCCCATGTATTATGTCTTGTGAAAGGAGACTTATACCAAAATATGCCAAGACCATCATGATTGAATTGTTTTATCCGATCAATATCATTTCCAAAAAACTCAGATATGGATTCCGAGTCCAGATTTTCTTTTTGATTGAGACTATCTAGAGGCTGGTACATTTGTACGGAGAAGGCAGTTTTATAGACTTTTTTTCAATTGATTTCAATGGCTTTCTGAGTTTATCAAAATCATCTTGACACAACTACAACTGATTTCCTTCTATTGGAAGTTTCCCGTCTCTATTTTGTCCTTGGAAGATAAATATCATGAAGCTCAACAAATTATGTTCTAGCAAAATTGGTGTATCCCAAAGGAAATATGCCCTAAAGAATGGGCTCAATGGAACTACATGAACAACCACCCCCACTGGGAGAAAGTCCGACAAGTTGCAAAAGAATATCAGGCCCATGTGTTATAACAAGGGATGAATTTACTCAGACCATTACTAGCATAAGACTGAATGTTCCTTCGCAACAATGGGATAACAATATGGTAGGACCATCCAACGAAAATAGGTACTTCACCAGATCGACCAAACGAAACCTCGAAAAGAAGGAGTTGTACAAGAAGAAACATGGTTTATATTTGTGGATGTAAGAAGTATATTCAAGCCTGCCTTCAACGCCTTCAACCTCTGCATAATCGAATGACGCCCAATGACATGTGCAAGAAATTACCACTTACCCGCCAAGGTTTACTGCAGAACTTTCTAGCAAAGTTTGTCAAAAGACTTCCTAGAAAAGTTTGCCAATAAGTTGCTTATCCACCTGCTTGCAAGCTTCCTACAAGTAGCTTATCCTCCTACTTTGATGTTGCATAATAATAGTAGCTTATCAACCTGCTTGAGAGATGTCTACAAGTAGCTTACACACCTTCTTGGAGTTTTCTACAAGCTGCTTATCCACCAGGTTGCACGTACTGTCACATGTCAACAATTTAGTTTTTTTTGTTTTAGTACGATCCTTCACATGTAAGTGGGGCCCAGTTTGAAAAAAGTTTGTTGTCTTTTATTATATTACATAAAGATAATAAGTCCGGATAATTGTTTACTATTTTTTGATAGGATAAGTCTTATCTATTACTATAATAGTGTGCCATGTAAGAGAAGGTTTTAAATTTCGGTTTGTTTGTATTAGGCCACCTTCTCCTATAAAAGGGAGGCAAAGTATTAGTTAGAATATATATTGAAATAACCTTAGAAAAGATTTGAATAGCTTAGAAGAATCTTAAGAGTTTTTCTTAGAAAATCTCTTTAGTTTTACAACACTTTTGTATATTTTCAGTTATGAATAAAAAGATTGTTGGCTAAACCTTTCTCTTGTTCTTCTCTCTTAGGAAGGGGGGGGGGGGGATGGAAAGTTCGGTCTGGTAGGTAGTTGAAAGAATGGGATACGAGAAAACACTCGGCCAGTATGCTTGTTTGAAATTACCACATACCCGCCAAGGTTTACTGCTGAACTTCCTAGCAAAGTTTGTCAAAAGACTTCCTAGAAAAGTTTGCCAAAAAGATTCTTATCCACCTGCTTGAAAGTTTCCTACAAGTAGCTTATCCACCTACTTTGAATTTGCATACAAGTAGCTTATCCACCTTCTTGAGAGATGTCTACAATTAGCTTACACCCCTGCTTGGAGTCTTCTACAAGCTGCTCATACGCCAGCTTGCACGTGTGGTCAAATGCCAATAATTTAGTTTGCTTTATTTGTTTTGTTTTAGTAGGCTTCTTCAGATGTTAAGTCCAGATAATGTTTACTATTTTTAGATTGGATAAGACTTATCTATTACTAGAATAGTGTGCCATGTAAGATAAGATTTTTAATTTAGGTTTGTTTATATTAGGCCACGTTCTCCTATAAAAGGAAGGCCATGTCTTAGTTAGAACATAGATTGGAATCACCTTAGAAAAGATTAGAATAGCTTAGATGTGTCTTAAGAGTTTTTCTTAGAAAATCTCTTTAGTAAACTACACTTTTGTATATTTTCAGTTATGAATAAAAATATTTTTGGCTAAACCTCTCTCTTGTTCTTGTCTCTTGGGGGGGATGGAAAGTTCAGTCCAGTAGGTAGTTGAAAGAACGGGGTAAGAGAAAACACTCGGAAAGTATGCTTGTTTTTTATCTCAATGGTTTCAATACCCAGCACGTTTGACTGTAAGTGTTTTCAATAGCTTTCTGAGTTTATCAAAATCATCTTGACACAACTACATAGTAATTTACCATTTCATCGCTTGTTGTAATTACAATAGCCTTCTGGAAATAATTAAGTACGTAAGATGGTAACGGTAGAATAGAACTTGTTCCCAGACTGTTGAAGGGCGCTATAGGCCAGGAGAGCAGCGAAAAGCCCATGTTATGTCAGGAAAAGTTGTATTATCTACTATACGGTTTACTGCTTAAAAGTAAGGTAGCTATTGTGGTTGGAATCTCGCGGAGTTTTGGATGGTTGTGTTGCCTAAAACTTGTGATAGTTGTGTCTTGAGGATGTTGCATGGCATGCTGCCTATATGGACGTGAACGCCTAAGGTTTATATAGAAGGCTATTAAGTTGCGAGCTACTCATGAATATTGACTGGCATCATTTGATGTCTCAAGCATGACATGAATATTGCACCGTGTATGGCTTCTCGTGCCCTCAGCCTATCTACTCTATTATTTGGTATCAGTGCCAGACAGTCCTCTCCAGAGGGAGGAGGAAGGTTTCCCATAAGGTCTATTTCTCGTGTTGTTACCGCCAACATTTATTAATTCAGTCTTTTACCTTTATTAAAACCCTTAGTCATAAAAGCGTGTGTAGTTTATAAACCTTGTTCATAAATCTCTTCGTATATTTTAGAACCTTGTATATTTTGTTATAGTCTTTTAATCGTCCATAGTTACAAGGTCTGTCTATAAGTCTATTCTGTATATATTAATTGTAGTAAGTTTTTCGTTAGACTTTAGAACAAATAATTTGTGTCTTTCCTTAGATTTTAGAACAAATATTGTCTGAGTCTTTATTATCCAAAAACTACAAAAATATGTCTATGTCTGAGTCTTTAACATCGTCTTCCACTTCCTGTAAATCTGCGTCTTGTTCTTGTAAATCCTTAGCAAACGTCAACATGTCTCCTACTCTAAGTAAAACGTTGTCGTGTAAATACGACTACCTTTATGAAGTAGATGTGTTACCCCCAGAAAATAAAATATCGTCCACATATCTACCATTGTTAAAGCCATATTCTGCCTTTGTAAAAAAGTCCTGTAATCCTTTTATACAAATCCGCTCCTTGGTAGAACAAAAGCCCAAAGGGGTAAAAGAATATGTTGCTGCGTCAAAACTTGATCTTCACCCTATTCTTGCAAATCAAAAGGAACAATTCATCACTTTGCAGATTCCAGAGGATTTTCTCCGACAGTGGAAAAGCTTGGCTTTTACCCATATCCATTTTATTGTTGTTACAGTTGCATTGACATATTATGGAAGAAAATGCCAGCCCGTCGTGACGTGTCTTTCCCTTATTGATACTAGATACTATGAATATCAGCATGCAAATTTGGGTACGTCGAAAATAACTCTCAACGCAGGGACTGTCTTTGGTACGATATTCCCAAACTTCAACATGTCCCTACAATATCCGTATCTGACAGAGGCATTGAAAATACATGTCCAAATACTTGGAGCTCCTCAAGCTAGAGATTCCATACATGCTACTCTTCATTATCAGTTGTCTTGGAGAGTCCAAAACCATGCCATGGACCTATCCCTTCCAGGTGGCAAAGATGCTTTGTTTCTAAATGTAGATGCCACCAATGGAAACACTCAATGTATCCAGATCCCAAGGCAAATATCTAGAAAAGAGCTTGTCAAAGTTCTTCCTGACTCATGGGTCACCAATTATGAGAAGTTGAGAGACCATCCTCAACCTCTCCAGTCCACTGAGCCCACGTTCTCCAAAAAAATCCGATAATACAGTCGCTATATGCTTTGACCACTCTCACTTGAAAAAAGTCCATAAAACTACCCTCTCCATACATATGTACCAGCCTCTAAATAATCTCGATCAAAAAGACAATCTGGACTTTGAATCCATATCTAAGTTTTTTTGGAAATGATATTGATTGGATAAGACAATTCAATCATGATGGTCTTGGCGCCTTTTGGTATAAGTGTCCTTTCATAGGACATAATCCATGGGATATTGATTTTGACTGCTTGGAATTTGAAGATGATTACTACGGGTCTGAAGATGATGATAAAGCCGATGATGATGAATATTCGTATGATAGAGCCGAATGGGCTGAAGAGGAATATCAATTCCTTGTTTCACATAAACCACAGGATTGGCTAGCTTTATCTGCTCCATCAAAAAATAAGACCTTCCAAAAAGAGCCTGCACCAAAAATGATGTTTATGCTATACTCTGCAAGCTCCAATCACACATATGATTTCCCCGATTACCAAGCATTTAAAAAGGATAACCTGGTCCATGCTCCAAAAATACTTCAAAATAAAATTATCCTACCAACGGGAGAACATATGCCCGCAAGCGACATAGAAGCAACACTCAATTGACAATCTGAAAATGTTAGTCAGAAGATAGATTTGAATCACCTTAGAAAAGATTAGAATAGCTTAGAAGAGTCTTAAGAATTTTTCTTAGAAAATCTCTTTAGTTTTACTACACTTTAGTATATTTTCAGTTATGAATAAAAAAATTGTTGGCTAAACCTCTCTCTTGAGGAGGGGTGATGAAAAGTCCGGTCCGGTAGGTAGTTGAAAGAACGGGGTAAGAGATAACACTCGACAAGTATGCTTGTTTGTTATCTCAATGGTTTCACTATCCGGCAAGTTTAACTTTAAGTGATTTCTATGGCTTTCTGAGTTTATCAAAATTATCTTGACACAACTACATAGTAAGTTTACCATTCCATCACTTGTTGTAATTACACTAGCCTTCTGGAAATATTTAAGTACGTAAGACGGTAACGGTAGAATAGATCTTATTCCTAGACTGTTCAAGGGCGCTATAGGCCAGGAGAATCGCGAAAAGCCCATGTTATTTCGGGAAAAGTTTTATTATCTACTGTACGGTTTACTGCTTAAAAGTAAGGTAGCTATTGTGGTTGGAATTTCGTGGAGTTTTGGATGGTTGCGTAGCCTAAAACTTATGATAGTTGTGTCTTGAAGATGTTGCATGGCATTCCACCTATATAGATGTGAACGCCTAAAATTTACATAGAAAGCTATTAAGTTCTGAGCTAGTACTGAATATTGTGCGGTGCCATTTAACGTCTCAAGCTTGACATGAATATTGCACCGTGAGTTGCTTCTCATGCCCTCATCCTATCTACTCCCATATTTGGTATCAGAGCCAGACCGTCCTCTCCGGAGGTGGGAGCAAGGTGTAACACCCCTCAAAATGAAGTAGGATAAAGTAGGGCCTCACATGGGTTTTATGCATTAATAACTTGTTAGAATAATGAAGAATAACCCTTTTAGTCATTTTTAAAAAGTTTGGAAGTCAAACGTCAAGGGACGACCAAAACATTCGGAAACTAGTCTTTTACGTGTTGGTGTGTTCTAGTATGTTGTTCATGATTTTATGTGTTGTTTGGAGTCTAAAATCAGTGGAGGTGATCCTAGTGTCTTACTAAATATTTTTTAGGGTCAAAACGTTCGGGTACGACTCCCCGGGACCACCCTAAGGGTCCCCGAGGAGGACCCCAACCCTTGGCCAAACAAGCTGCCAAGGCAGCTTGAAAATGTGCATGGAGGAAACATGTCCACGTCGCGGACTAGCTCCACCAAGGGCCAAAAGTTTGGTCCGCGTCGCGATGTGTCGCACTCTTCTGTCTCGAAATTTAATTTCCAGAAACTAGTGGGAACACCTCCGCGTCGTTAACTTGTTTCCCGATGAAATCTGCGAAAATAAAACTCAAGTTTGACTTGTTTAAAAGGTCCAACTAAGTGAGGGGTAGTTTGGGTACTTTGAGGAATTATTATAAACGGTTATTCTACCTATTTTAGGGTATTTTAAGTTGGTTAAAACCCCAAAACCTAGAATTAGACCTCATTATCTAAATTGAACCTTCCCTCTCAAATAAATTCTCTCTCTAGAACTTCATGGAAGACATTGATGAAGCTTCAAGCTAGGGGATGGGTTCCTACTTATTTCTCCTTCAAATTCCTAGGAAATTAATCATAAAGGTATGGGGATTTTATCTTTGATTCTCCTTTCAATCAAAGAGCCAAATCAAAGTGATTTCAATGTTTTTCACAAACACTAAAACCCCAATTTCAATTCTAAGCTTGGGTTCTTGCATGAAAGTATTTCAAATGATGATTTATGGTAATATTGATGGTTTTAAGATAAAAAACTCCATGAACCCTTGAATATCTTGAAATCCTAATTTTGGGTCTAAAGTGGGTCTATTGATTATGAGCTAATAATGTGATATTAATGTGTAGATTGTTATGGGCTAATGATTTATGTATTGTTCTATATTGAATTATGAGGAATTGATGGTCAATTGTGTTATATTGGATGTTGGCCTTGAATAGGCAATTGTGACCTAAGGCTTATGATGATGATGAAGTTGTGAATAGATTATCGATTCTAGTATTTTATATATATATATATAT